>SJJU01072967.1:0-15713 GCA_012932125.1 Conopomorpha cramerella | reverse complement strand
GCTTGACCCAAAACAGCACGATTGGTTGATCGATTGTCACTACAAGGTCACGTGACAGATTGCCTCACTGTCATTGGTCCATATGGGTCAAGCGTACAAAGCGCCATCTGCATTCAGCTTTGAAAAATAGCTTTCTTCATCTAGTAAAATATACTCTAACTTGATTGCAGCAGAGTACAAAATTGTGTGAACAGGAACTGTCTAATTGGTCCGTCAAATTAAAAAAACAGACTATTAGATCAAATCGCTACTCTATTTTCTTATAAAAAGTACAAAATATGATTGTCTTTATGAAATAACACTGTCGCAGATGATGTCTGGTGCCATTGCAAATGTTACCATATTGCTAAATGTTTTTAAGTTTACTTTCGCACGAAAGAACTGATTTTTGTTTTGTTTGTTGACGGATGTATTTTTTTTTGTATGTTTTTTTTTAGTTGGTAATAAGTAATAGTCCCATCACATTATTTTCGAGAGCTGAGAAAATTTACTTGAACATTCGATTAAGCCATTGTTATAGTCCGTTCAGCTAGAACAAAAGTGACGTAATATAAAATGTGTAATTTTATAAAATTGAACCTTAATATAAAGACATAAACAACTTAAATTGCGAAAGCAGTATGATTCGTATTGGGATCCTTCCTGTTCTAACTATGCTATACCTGATAGCTCGAGTTCAGGTAACCTACACATTTATTCAGTATGATAATTGCGTACATTGTAGGTCAATAGTGACATTATTTCGCTTTTCAGCTGGCCTAGCACGCGCCTCAAAAAAGACACGATATAGTTAAAATACAAAATTAATTTCAAATTCAAAGATTTTTATTTCAGACCATGGTCCATAGGTAAGTACAATTCAACTTAATTCTAATGTTAATAATACAATTTAATAATACACCATTCACTTCTTATTTGCCCCGTGAAGTGTTTAGACATTACGCACTGTGATTGGCTGTTATGTCACGCCTGTCACGACTCTGCTTGTATCATACAAATCGCAGCGCATTATTCAACGTCCATTTTTTAAATGTTAGCGAAACTCGAATAAGTCCAATCAATACGTTTATTGCACTCATGTTACAGAAAAGTTCATAAATAAATTGCAAAGTGTCAAACATGAACCCTGTGAGGGCAGAAGCAACAGTATGGTTAGTAGTACACTCGCCATGTGTGAGGTACTAAGTACACTTACTTAATTGTAACAAAATTACAACTAAATCCAACTCTTGTGAATGTTAATATAATACTATGAAAATGTATTATTAACGCTATTTACAATAATAAACTATACTATTTCATAACAGTATTTAGACAAGGAAATCAGTCTACTATACTAAACAAACTACCATAGGAACCCTATATCAAAAACGAAAAATTAAATTACCTCTTTCACATAAAGTAGGCCAATCAGCTGATAGCTAAGTTTGTATGAAGATGTGATTTTTTTTTTCGTTTTTGTCATGGGGTTTCTTGGGGAAAGACCGTAGACCACATCGCTGCTTAACATCTGGCAGGATGGTGGTCAAACTCTTGTTCGTAGTGATAAAAAAAGGAAAGTTGTTTGGTGTTGTATGGGCTGAGTGACTTACTGAAGTTTCGCCAACGTTTTACGTCGTATGTCTTGGAGCTCTGTGCTAAGCCAGCAATAGTGATATCATTTGTCCTGTCTACATTATTTCAACGTGCTGCCTCCCTAGCACTCCAAGAAATAAGTGACAAAACATATAACGCGCTGCGATTTGTTGAAACTAGCTGAGTCGCACAAAGCGTGACATAGCAGCCAATCAGAGCGCGTATTTGTTCTATGTCATGTCTTTCTTGAGGCGCGTGCTAGGCCTGCTGCTGTCATTAAACTAATCTAAGCTAACCAATGTTGTTCATTTGATTAGGATTACATTTGACTATTTCATATTAGATTCAATTTTGATGTTGGATTTCGAACTCGTAACCTTTTCATCGCCAATCAGACGCATTAGACAAGTGATTTTTAACTTTATGATTATTTAGAGCAGAATTAAAAGTCGCGAAAACAACATTAATTTTCCGACGATCACTTATAATGTTTTTGTGTTGGGACGATTATGTTCTGTAAAGTTGAGACCTAAGAGGTATTCATACAGCTTGTCAAAAATGTCTTGCTATTGTAAAGTGGCAACACTCTATGCAGAAACGTCAGATTTTGACAGCTTTTCATAGAAATTGTTACCATATTTTAATTTGTAATCTTTTGCCAAGCTGTTCAAGGCTTCATTTGTGGGATGCCTAAATACATGTCACATACGTTTTTTTTATAAATATAGTCTTATTTTTTAAATGTGGTTTGTCCTTTGATTCTTCTTTTCTCAGCTCTCATAGTAGATATATAGTAGGTAGATAGTATATTATTGCAACATAAATAGTACTTATATGTTTATTAAGTAGGTACGTAAATAAGCGTTGATTTTTCTCTTATTTTATAAATGATACAGATATACATTATATTTTAGTTGTATTTTGAGATTACGATATGAATATCATTATTGTGTTATTTTTTTTTTATTATGATAATCACAAATTGTCTTCGTCTTAGCATTGTAAGTTGATTTCAAAGAAAAATGATCAAAAAAATTATGTAACATTCCATAGATGAAAAAAAAAATTGGAACTACCTACCTATTGTTAATTTATTTATCACTATTAGTTTCGCTTTTTAGTCAGTTAGTTTTTTTCTAAGTATTTTTTTTTTGTTTGAAAAAGTTAAGGACATCTGTTTAGAGAATTATTGTGAAGCTATGTGCATACACACATTTGCATGTTTGTGCTGTCGTTTTGTTTTTTTTTTCTATCACGCATTTTTTTTACCACTTGTTTTTTTTTTATTTCTCCGTTAGGTGATTGCTTGAATATCGTTTTTTTTTTCTCTGAATATATTACTGTCATTTATATAAGTGAAACAGCCAGAAAAGAGTTACCAAAGGCTTGCGCGCAGCTGTGTCCATAAGTTACCTGTGGGGGATCCGAAAAGGAAAAGAAAAACTAATTTTGCCAATAAAAATAAGTTTGGTAAAATAAGTTTTTTTTTTGTACATAAAAAAAAGAAATCGCACAGATCATAATATTTTTTTAATGCTGGGTTTATTCGCTTCTCTAAAACCCTGGTGGCGGGTGTGGACTGTCTGTGTGGATCGCATTTCAATGCGTATACTTGTCCATTGCGATGCATGACCAAAGAAATGTAAACACATTTATTTTTTAAACTTGGTCATAATTCGTGAAACAAAAAAAAGATAAAAATGCGATCCGTACCGAAGTCCTTTCAAAAATATTTAAAAAGAAATGAAATCACAAAGCCGACGGGAATTCGAATGAGGAACGCGAACTAATTTTAATTTTTTTTCTCATATCGATATCCTGTCGGCTGCCAGCATCAGTCCGGGTTCACTTTGTTTTCTTTTTCTATCGAACCTTTTTTTCTTTGGAACGAACGATAATAATTAAAAAAGAGAATGGTTAATTGGAACACACATAGGAACGGCGGCACACGGCTGCGCGCGAGCTCACACGTCGTTCCGTTTTCAGGTGGAGACGCACGGAATAGGCAACGGGCACTCGGCGAAGTGAGCGAGGTTAAACGGACCCGCGGCAGGTGTGGCGCCGTTCCACAACAACCTACTTACGGACCTAACGGACCTCACTAGTGTTGTATTAAAACGAGAGATGAGAATGAGAAAAAAAAAAGTAATTTAACATAAAAAAATACACTATAAGTTAAAAAAAAATAGAGAGACGGGTGGTTTTTTGGGGACCTCTATCGTCCTGTTTTGATGTTCTCTTGTCAAATCGCGGCGCGGTTTCGGCTGTTGAGTTTTGTATTAATTGTTGTGATGATGTTTTGGTGCGCGAGCGTTTTGTTATAGTGTTTCTTTTTTATATTTTTAATGTTTTGGGGGTGTTTATGCACGAGGTGGTGAAGAAATATTTACTGCCGCCCATTGTATGGGGAAGGAAACTAGACAACTGGTGTGGCGCTAGTGTCGCTTGCCTTACAAAATCAATCGCAAAGCATGATTGGTGCAAATAATTTCACTATAGCTAGCCCTAGCATGCGCGCCAAGAAAGACACGACATAGAACTACGCGCTGTGATTGGCTGTTATGTCGCACTTAGCTTGTTTCAACGAATCGCAGTGCGTTATGTGTTAGTGGCGTGCACACCATGTAGGCAAAAAGACACTGCCTACCTTAATATTTTGGCTACCCGACCTAATAATAGAGTTGTTGCTAGATCCTTTTTTGTTGTACGACACGACCTCACGACATTGGCTAACGAAGGTCCTGTGTTTTGTGGGTGAGTAGATATGTAGGTACCTATATTTCGTGAAGACAAGTTACCTATAAATAGGTGTCAATACTTGAGAATTACTGCCTACCTTGTCATAAAAGCCAGTGCACGCCACTGATATGTAGGTACCTATATTTCGTAAAGACAAGTTAACCTATAAATAGTTGTCAGTCCTTGGGAATTACTGCCTAGTGCCTACCTTGTCGTAAAAGCCAGTGCATGCCACTGATGTGTATTGTCATTTCTTTCTTGGACAGCTTTGCTAGGGGGGCACGTTCATCTGTCAATTTATCATTGGTATATACGAGTCGAGCTTACTTAGCGCCAAGTGCCATCTTTGACAATTTTTCTGACAGGTTTTCGGGCAGGGAAAACTGTCATACTTTCCATACAAAGTCGGAGCATTGTAACAAAACGCACGCGCACACACTAATGGGTATTTATCATAATTATTTTTTTTTTAATTATTATGTCTTGATAATACCGAAGGACTAAAGTAAAATAACTTGTACATAGTTTAAAACGAAAACATAGTAGATAGCTTAGCTGAATTTTTAATGTAGCAATAATTAATAACAAGGCGTTGCGTTTATGTTGGAATGACCTTTTCATTATTTTTATTTTTTATGTTTTGTCAGAGTAGGTAGATAGAGTGAGAGAGAGAGAATATAACTCTAAGAATCAACTTTTTTTTTCCTCGCAAGTTCTTTTTTCCACAGTGTATTGGGGATTGTCAGGTTATGAATAAGACGGCATTGATGTTAAGCTTTTTCATGTCAAAACGCCTAACATTGTGTTAAGCTTTTTCATGTCAAAACGGCTAACATTGTGTTAAGGTTTTTCATGTCAAAAGGCCAACATTGTGTTAAGCTTTTTCATGTCAAAAGGCCTAACATTGTGTTAAGCTTTTTCATGTCAAAACGCCTAACATTGATGTTAAGCTTTGTCATGTCAAAACGCTTTACATTGTGTTAAGCTTTTTCATGTCAAAACGCCTAACATTGTGTTAAGCTTTTTCATGTCAAATGGCTAACATTGTGTGTAGCTTTTTCATGTCAAAACGCCTAACATTGATGTTAAGCTTTTTCATGTCAAAACGCACCTAAACTTGGTTGCCAGTCATCTGATCCGAACTTAAATCATATTTATTATATTGGGACGGATACGGACTAAGTCGATTCAAGTGTCAATTTAGCCAGCAATATTTGAGCCCGCGGGCAGAGGGGGGTAGGCAGAGATCACCGAGTGTAGGTTTATCTAAACTCATAATCCCCTAATTCACACGGCAGTAACCGATTCACTATTCAAAGTAGGTAGGTAACTAAAATAGACTGATGAATCTTTATAATGAAAAGCCGAACCCGCTCCGAGTTGTATGTATTTTGGATTTGTTACGGATTCGTCACGTTTGAAACTGGTCGTGAATCAAATTCGTCATATGAAATGTTTATGTACTTGTCATGACAATTTGGTATCTTCATATGACATAGACTTGAAATTTTTGCTAAAAAAACAAAGTCAAAGTCGAAACATTTATTTTTCATCATCATAAGTGCTATAACATACAGATATACAGTAGCATAACACAAAGCTTGATGAACGTCATTTATGACTTTAAAACAAAAGTAATCGTCCCCGGTTCGAATTAATTTCTTTTACTGGCCAGAAGAACCGGGAAGAAACTGGCATCTTTTTTCAAATCGCACACTAATAACAATTCAGTGCAATAGATTACACATACAGTGCATGTTAAATGCAGCATTCCTATCTATCGTTCCGATTTTTATGTTTGCAACTGAATATTATGACGAGTTTTATGTTTGCAACTGAATATTATGACTAGTTTTATGTTTGCAACTGAATATTATGACTAGTTTTATGTTTGCAACTGTTTATATATCATATTCGTCACGTTATGTAATGTGATCAACTTGTCATTACATATTGTAGAACTCCATAAAGACGAGTTTGTCCTGAAGCTTCATATTAATAGTCAACTAATTTGTAAACCGTGGGCATTTGCTTTAGCAAGTGCCTCTGCCTACCCCGCTCTGGGATTTAAAGGCGTGAAGTGTATTTGTTTATTCATTTGTAAAATGACCAGTTCCAAATATGACGATTCGGTGCCAAATCATTCTTGGTCTTATTGCGAAATGTGGTTTAATATGTTCTAGTATAAATGTGGCGTTTTTTTCTTGCTTTAAATTAATACCAGAGTTTATACTGTAACTAAATCCCGTTTCGTAATAGACATTTTGTGTTTGCTATCAAAGTAATTGGGAAGGAAAATTGGGGCTGTTTCATCTTTCCAAAATACTGAAGCCCCAGTGCCTGCATCAAAAAAGATTCAACATGGAACACATATTATGCGCGCTGCGATTGGCTGTAATGTCGCGTTTATTCGCGACCTTGCTTGTTTCAACCAATCGCAGCGCGTTCGTTGTACAAGGTCAAATTTAAAATGTCAACGGAAATCGACAATGTCATTTCGACTCGTTCCTTCCACTTTACACCACTCGGGTGAAGTTCCACTGGCCAAGTTGTATTTGACAAACAATTGACAATATAACACGAGCCTTACTCTGTATATTTCAACAATTCATTGTTAAAATATTCGGTTTTGTATGCGAAAATACTGTAACTTGACCTTAGTGATCATAGCAGTGGTGTCAAATGGAAGGAACGATTCGGCACCTGATACTCTAAATAAATTTTCCAATGAAACCAAAGTGTTGGTTGTATTTCAAAATCAGACATTGTGCATTTATTCCCAGTAGTTAATTTAACCCTTAGCTGCATAGTGATGTAATACTACATCAGTATAATTTGCAGAGGCATTTGCTTATTAAGCAAGTGCCTCTGCCTATCCCGCTTTGGGATTAAAAGGCGTGAAGTGTATTTATTTTTAATTTACCTCAATTTTTTTTCTAGCCGTCCCATCTACAGATTTTTCATTCTAAATTATTGTCAAAGATACAACTAATATGTATGAACGCAGTTTTGACTTTAGACCACTTTTAATTTTTTATTTTTTTCCCATGATGCAGGCCACATAATTTAAGAAGGATAGGTTTTTATTCACACAAAAAAAAATCATGCAGTAAAGGGTTAACAGTTCCTTTTTGAAGGAAAATTGATACATTTTTGTTCGAAAGGAACTGATAAAGGAACAAATGGAAATAAATTACACAGTGTCATGAGGGGCGAGCGACTTACTCGATTTTCGTCGGATGTTTTTTTTTAGCATTGTATTACATCTTGTCATTGCTATCTTGGGCCGCAGTACTATTGGGGCACTTCTAGTGTCAGTAGTTAGGCTACCTTTGTACGGTGTTAAACGAAACTAACCTTTATTTGTACAAAGGATGGTTAATTATCCATAACATTAAATTTTGACGAATGTCACGTTGAATCAACACTACAAAATAGGGTATTTATTAAATTTAGCACCGTACTAAATAGTCCAACTGCTGAAATTAGTGGTAGGGTTGTAAATGTCTCGGTTTTCAAGACAAAATATTCCTTCGTGTTTTGGAATACATACCATTTTTTCGTGTCCCCGTTAATTTAAGTCATTGGAAAATGGTCTGTACTTCCAAAACACGAAGGCATATGTGCCAACTGTTCATCCAGTGTCTGGTATGGATTTTATCACAGTTGCCAGTTAAAATACAGAATATTTAGTATTTTAAAAGTGTTTGCCATAAACTTCCCTAATAGATGAAAAAGCCCTTATAATAATGTACAAAACAGCAGTTTAATCACTCAATTGCTCGTACATCAACTTTTCAACATTTTTCTTTGCGTCTAGTCTCAGTAGTTATTTTGTCCGGTTTATAATGTAAAATATACTCTATTTCGTGGTGTTTAAGTAACAAATCAATTTGGCACCTGTGTGTAATAGGCTCGACATTAAAACTGCTTTTATTCTGCACATTCGCACCATCGGTAATACAAGGGCATAAATGCAAAATTTTTAGAAAATGAGTCAAATATGCCAAAAAGAATAGTACTATCGTTGGAGAGACTATATTTCTAAATATCAAATATGAAAGAGTAAAAAATATATGCACTCAGTATAATGATATTAATTGAGCAAGAAATCTTAAAATGACTCTTCTGTAAAATTACAAAAAGTTCACTTATGCCCTTGTCTAACCGCAGGTGCTATATTATAATGGTTTAATGGTTGACTTTTGTGTAGCACTGAACTAAATTTCCTAAACTACTGAGAACTGAAAAAATCCGAGTATACATACATTCAGCTTCACGTTTTCATCCCTATTATTGGTTGGTTTTTGGTGCAATATGTTATTCTCTTTTTAATGATTACTATTATTTTGTTGGCACTGAAACGACGCGCACTGGCCGGAGGCGCTTCGGTATTTCGTTCTTTTGTTTCACTCGATTATTATATTCAGAGGCACAATTAACCGCCCACTGACATTTTCCGATGTAACTTCATAAATTCATTATTGCATGATTTTTTCACTTGAAAAAAAAAGTCATAAAATGTTTCAATCTATCATAAACTACTCACTTAAAAAATTGTCATTCAACACCATAAGCATTTAGTTATTATAAACAAAGTTATGCCACTTTAGCCGAGTGGGCAGTTAATTGTGCCTCTGAGTATATAAAACATAATAGTTTTTAATGGGGAATTTTCTTTGTCGTTTATTTGACAGGTTTTCTTGGTCCATATTTCTGTCGCAATGTACAATTTTGTATGAATGATTTTGACAGTATATGCAAGAAAGTCAAAATGTCAAATGGAAGCATGGGTAATTTCTCATTGACGCATTAGGACAGTAAACGCCTACAGGCGTCATAACAATAAAACATATATTATGTCTTTTTTACTGTCCTCCAATGTGTTAAGTAATGATCAGTCGTTTGCCACTTTGTACGTCGAGGGTATTTAGGTTTCATTGGGGGGTAAAGTCTGTTATCACTATTACTATTTATTTTTATTATTACCTTGACTTTGGCTAATATTTTCTTCTAGTGGATGCCCCTCGATTTCATTCGCGTATTTCATACAAAAGTAGCGTCTGTGGTCCAGTTGGTCGGATACTTGACTTGTAACCGTGAGGTCGCGGGTTCGAGTCCGGCTACTGGACGTGTACCAATGGGACTCTTTTTCAGAGCCTACGTACGCAACGCAACGATCGTGCGGTGAAGGACAACATCGTGATGAAACCCGCACACCACAAGGTGTGTGAACCCTATAACGGCGATGGGCTCACCCCCTGTCACGTTGGGGTTAAATACGCTTGGTGAACCGTGGGCATTTGCTTTAGCAAGTGCCTCTGCCTACCCCTCTTTCCTCTCTCCCACAGTATTGGGATAACAAGTGTCCGTATGTCCTTCTCCTGGTCTTAAGCTACCTACCTCCCTACAAATATTCAACCTAATCGGTTTAGCCGTTCTTAGATATAACGTTAGAGAAGCCGTACCTATGTGTTTTAATATCGTCTGAAATTGTTCGTTTCCCTTGTCGCCTGCGTTGAATATGATAAGTGCATTTTGAATTTTAAGTTAACTACCTATTAGACATTTTGAATCGCTTAATTCATAAGTTTTATAACTAGGAGGGGGGCCACCCCAAAATGTATTTGTTTCTCGGAACGGGCTGGCCCATTATTATTATTTATGTATATGAATATTTAAAAAAAAAATGTTTGACGCGAACGTGTTTGTTGAAACAGGAAAAATATTTATGGAATGCAATGGGACATTGTCCGTGACGTTTGGTTGACAGATTGACGAGGCTGTCAATAGTTCTAATTTGTGGAGAGTATTGATTGATTGACTGACGTGGATGACAGAAGCAAGTATGGAAATCTGTCAAGTAAACGTGACTGAGAGTTCCTCATAAGAGAGCGAATGTATGTAGAAAAAAAAATAAGTTTTAAGCCGAACGGGGGACAATGTGTATAGGAAATTCAATTTTTTTTTTTCGTTGTATATTAGATTGTGTAAAGAACAAAATTGCTTGTCGTACATAGTATAGTAGATATTGAAATATAATTTGAAGAAAAAAATCGATATAAAAAAAAGTATATGTTATTTTAGCATGCGGTTTGATTTAATGTATGTTGTTGGTTTTTTTTTTACTACTACTACTACTATTATTATAATTTTCACTATTTCCTCGCGGAGTTTTTCGTCGTAAAAAATCGTATGTCGTGTATGTATTTTTTTTTTGTGAAAGAAAAAAGTCTTCATCCCAAACTTGAAATAAATAAAAATGGTTAACACGCGTGTGTCAGAATACGATATTAATTTTCCCAATTTGAATTTGAACCTGGCTGTTTTTTTTTTTAGGATAGCGTAGGCTTTTTCGTTCCGTCATTTGAGCTGTAAATGCTTGACAGGTGGCGCCAGTTACTCGTTTATTTCAGTGTCAAGTTTGTATGTTATTCCTCATTTCAAATCGAAGGCAAATTACTACCCCATTTTCTTAAGCATCCAGTACTTAACTAGGTGTCAAAAAAATATTTATTTTTTAAATTGACTAAAACACGTCCGTTATATAACTGCATATACTTACGTATTATATTATAATATTGACTATATATATTGATATATAATAATCATGACTAAAACTTGAAAAAATAAACAAAAAATCTATCGGTAATTAAATAATTTGCACACAAATTTAAATGTCTTATATAAAAGTGAATATATATAAAGTATTCAAACATTAATTGTCAAGTGTCATGATTTTGACAGATTTGGTGATACCAAAAACACATAAAACAAAAGTGGCAGTACTTTAGTCTTTAGTAATTTTTCTGTATGAAAATGAGCTTTATTATCCTTTGTTCAAGGGTCATGATAACTGAACCGTCAGAACTTAAGTTATTAGTCATTAATCAACTAGGAATAAAGGTCATTTTAATACAGCACAATAAAATTACTATTTGCTACTAGACAGCATAACGTATAGGCCGAATTTATCTTCTTTTTTTTTTGTTTTCGAAACGAAAATGTGATATTGTAAAAAAAAATCTGTATGTCATACCATGGTTGTTACTAGAAAGTGTATGGTTATTGTGTTTACGTACATATATAGTACATTATATACTTACCTTATCAAATGTCCCAAAAAATGTATGATAAAAAACTTATAGAAAATTTGAACAAAAAAAAATCCAATAATGTGTATGTCTTTGTATAAAAAAAAAATAAAACGATCGCTTAATTCACACAGAAATGCTCCAAAATCTTTATATACATACATATAGGTATCTAAAAAAATTAATATGTATATTAATCGGATTGTATAAAATTTAATTATAATATCAAAAAATTACCAGTGCGTCACGCTGAGAATGATTTATATGAAAATTGTAATATTAAATTTGACAGCGGAAGGTACAGTAAAGAAGTTGGCATTTAAACTCGGTTTTTATAAGTTTCAAGATACAAATTTTGACAGTTCTGCAAACAAAATTATACTTTATTGCTATGTGAATTAAACTGAAATACAAACAGATTGTAGAAAAGTACAAAAATTGTGCGAGCTGTCAATTTAGTGTCTCGGAATTAAAATTATGGTTCGAAAATTGTCGGGTACATTCGGAAACATAGAAACCAATACGTACTCGTCAACAATTGAAGTCTGTTAAATTTATGGCCCCAACGTTAAGTTCTTATCTACTGTATCTAACGCGTAGAGCTCGTATTATTTTTCGCATCTCTCGTGAATGTCACTTTCATAGTCAAGTATAGGCAGAAATATAAGTTTGTTTTTACATGGTCTTATTTACAAAACGTTTTAGTTATTAACTGTAGAAAACTTTAGAATAATATCAGCGTAGTCCAAGACTGGAGATGGGCTCGGTTTTGGTATGGAGACCCAACAAAAGTTAAATTACAACTCTTGTTCACTTTAAATGATCGGAGACCCTCGTGTTTGATAAGCGATATTGACGTGTACGTCAGTTCATAATCAATCTGTCAATACTTGACTTGAAAGTTACAGTAGCGGTTGTGTAAAAGGCAACTTAGTTATTCAAAAACAACAATAACATGTTAAATTAATTTGTAATTTAGTTTACGTCCAATAGGAGGCGTGAATACTTATTATATGCTGTTTGATATTGAGCTTGGATTGATGTGAAAATGGCAAATATTTATTGGCAGGTTAATAAGACTGGGTGTCTCTAGCCTAGTCTTTTAACTCGCTTTAATTGTATTCCCTGCCTCGTGTAGATTTATCGTCATGTTGTTGTGAAAAAACGAACCACCTAACTCGGTTTCTCCTCGCAAATTATTGATTGATTGATTGATTGTGGTGTTTGCGACCACACACACCCCACACTCACACACAAACAAACACAGATGTTCTTAACTTTTCCAAAGAAGTCGTTCTGAATTTATTTTTTTATAATAAAAAGTATCGAGGGAGGTGTTTTGTGAATGTAAATATAGTTGTAATGGTGAAATAAAAACATCCTCTCTGAAATAATTGTCGTTTTACTTTCTTTTTTCTGGTCGAAAAAGGGTGGCTGGTATTCCAAGTTGAGAAGTCATTTTTGTGACGTTGTGTATTTGCCCTCTCTGGAGGGGTGGGTCGCATTTGTTCTGCAGAACAAATGCAATTTCAAGAAAATTACTTTGGAGATTTCATTCATTTATTCCTTCGATTGAGGAATTTTCAAAATTTCTTATCTAGTGTACAGGGTTACTTCTGTCAGTTATATTTTAATACGTTTTTTTTATTATTTGGGTTAGTTATTCATTGTCCTTACGTACACGTTTTTGTACCACGAAAATAAATGCTAAAAAAAATTACAGTCTCTTTCAATACAGAATGCTTGAAATTAGCAATTTCGTTGACATTATCTCCCCATAACTAAAGGAAACAAGAGCTCCCATTGACAAGTGCGGCTTTGAAACAAAATTAACGAAGGGACCTATTACAGAGACTCCAAATCTTATGATTGATTTAGTACCTCAATGCCGGCTTTACTCAAAATCACTACTTATTAAAAATTTCGTGCAACTTGTGCCGCTATGCCCTAAAAATTTTGAAAGTTTTTTATCGGGCAGCACTGAATGCCGACTTTTTAATTTATTAGTATACCTTTAAAAATAGAAAAGTTGTCATACAATAAAATTTTAATGGGACCATCTTGAAAGTAAACCCTGTCGAATGGAAAAAGAATTTTCAAAATCGGTTCATAAACGACGAAGTTATCCGCGAACAAACATAAAAAAAGCATATACTTATACGGTCGAATTGAGAACCTCCTTCTTTTTTTTTTGAAGTCGGTTAACAATTTCACATTGGACACGAATAAAGAATAGGCTTTGAGCGATTGTTGGCAATAGTCGGCATTTAGTGATCTTCTTTAAGAAACTTCAAAACTGTTGTCATAGCGGGACAAGTACTACACTTTTAATAAGTAGTCATCTTGGGGCAAGTCGGCATTCAGGTACTAATTCACTCCATGGGGTAGAAAACTCTCATGACTTAATGGCGCTAGTATTGGCTATGTGGGCAACGCGTAGCGTTTACAACATTTGCGGAAGCTGTCAAATAATATCAATGTGAATATTGTTATTTTTCTTTGCAAATATAAAAAAATAGTATTGTTGACAATATTTAAGTGAAATTTATTCTATAGTTTGTAAAATTACCTAATATAATAATAAAAACCGGTTTTGAAACTACTACACCTAATATTAGTTTCCAACCACAAACTGAGATAAAAGACAATCAATTAGTATTAGCCGAGCATGTAAGAACGCAACACGTTAAAAAGTTAACAACGCAACAACAGTCATGGCCCATTTCTTTGCTTTGATTTTGTACTGCAATCAACACTTTTGACAGCTGATCATCCGCATTTGTTTCCAATTTCTGCCGTGTTGTGCGCTGCGGTCGTTATCTGTCTGCCACTACTCGCTTTGCACATAGCCAATAGCTTGACCCAAAACAGCCTCACTTTCATGGGGTGCATATAGGTCAAGGTACAAAGCGCCACCTGCATTCAGCTTTGCGTTTTCTTCCGTATTATTATCCTTTTCACCACTAGCGAGATCCACTGCCCAATTTAGTGTACCGACGTGCAATATTGATTGTCCCTGTCCCTCCCATTATTGCACTAGTAAGACTTGTATGATCAGTGGGTCCATGGGGAATCTATACCCGTTACCCGTAGGTCAACGGGTCGGAGAAATTGACCTCAGAAAAACCCCGATGCCAGAGCAGTCGCAGAGGACTGGACGGCGTGGCGCCATCTTGAAAAAGCCCTTTGTACCACTGGGGTACCATAGGACTTAAGTATTCGTTTTGAAAGGACTCTATCCAAATTGGTAGTGTACGATAAGTAGGTACTCCCCTCGCAGTCAACTCACACGTGGCCGACGTAGACTGTACGTAATGGGGTAGAAAACACATGAACTAATGGCGCTAGTATAGCTTGACCCAAAACAGCACGATTGGTTGATCGATTGTCACTACAAGGTCATGTGACAGATCGCCTCACTGTCATTGGTCCATATGGGTCAAGCGGACAAAGCGCCATCTGCATTCAGCTTCGCGATTTCTTCCCTATTGGAAAGGAAGGGCCGCGGAAAGGAAGAAGTTGCAGGACTGAAGTTATCGACAACAACCAGTAGGTGACGTACTTACTGAAGAAGCCCAGTCTTCGGAAAACGTCCAAGGCTTTCCATCATCGGTTTGCGCACCGTGAGCAGGACACATTCCGCAAGAAGTAGGTAGGTACCTAAGTATACCTCTAGGCAGTGACGTGCACACCATATAGGCAAAAAGACATTGCCTACCTTAGTATTTTGGTTACCCGACCTAGTAAGAGAGTTATTGCTAGATCCTTTTTTTGTAGTACTCACGACACAGGCTAACGATGGCCCTGTGTTTTGTGCGAGAGTAGATAGGTAGATCTTGTGTTTCGTAAAGACAAGTTACCTATACATAGGTGTAAATCCGTGGGAATTACTGCCTACATTCTCGTAACTCAGTGCACGCCACTGCCTCTAGGTAGGAGATGTATCACCACGGGCGCAGGAGGTAATTGAGCAGTTAAATCAAAGAGCGCTTGAATGGTGACTCTTCTTCTCTTAATGCGAGTCGTTTTGTCCCAGTAGGAAAGTAGATATCTACACCGTGCAGAAAATTTGCAAAAATACAGCCCTCGACTTTCAGTCGAATCTGCTTGCGCTCGACCTTTGATACAAACACTGTTCCGATCGTACACCAGGTAGAACATGGAATGGGTTGTTGAAAAAAACATTTACCATTGTATTTTTAATTAAGTACATACATACATACACTTCACGCCTGTCTCCCAGAGGGGTAGACAGACTACAGATCTCCATTTGTCACGGTCCTGACATACCCCTTTCGCTTCATC
>SJJU01072963.1:0-17141 GCA_012932125.1 Conopomorpha cramerella | reverse complement strand
TTAAAAGGCGTGAAGCGTATTTATTATATTTTTTATTATATTTAATCATATCTGTTCTTAACTCAAACAAAACCAACTAGACTAACTGTCGCTTAGAATTAAACGAGACGACAATATGCAATACATGCAGGAGTAAAAGAGTAAGAGACAATATCTTCTGTCCTTTACTGCATATCAGGGTATATCTGGATCTAAACTGTCAAATTATTGGTAAATGTGACAGCTAGATCCAGAAGTACATCAATTTCCATACATTTTGGTGAAAAAGAGACAGCCTGAAGGTCTATCTGTGTGAGGCCTCAGGTTTTTATAATGAGGAATATCTATTTTATTAACTTAATTTGCTATTTTCTCAAAATATCCGACTATTATTTTCTATGTCGGATCATCAATCAAACCCTCCTTCTCAGAAACTTCTTGCAACAACTTCAATCAATATTCTGATTGACAATCGACACATAAACTAGTAGTAAACAGTTGGAAAATTAGTTTAAAATGTCACATTATAAATAAGTAAATGTTTGGCACCAATCTGTGATGTGCTATACGATGGAGCAAAGCTTGTCTATTTGCCTTGTTAATTTTTACAGCCTTGTCTAGATATTTATGAACACATAACATGCAAAATATTCTTGTAAACTTACTTGTGCACTTATTTTGGAGGCCTTGGATGTGTTAATTTCGACTGTACCAGCGAAACACGAATTAAGGTAGCATCGGTGACTTTCGCTTAATGGCTTCACCAAACAACACAAATACATACTATTAGGTATAATATCAGAATTGATACTAATTTTGTTTAAACATTTTTTTTCCTTTCCTTTCGTATGAATACTGGAGTAAAATATGTCGTTTGTATCATTCAATAATCAAAAAATTCTTTCCTTGTTGCAGATAAATAAGTCACTACGTTATAAGCTGGCAGCAGAAAATTTCGGTCACCACTAACAACAAATCAAAAAGTCTCGGGAGGCAAACGTGTAAGAAATGGAAATTATGTACAAGTCTTACAAATATGTACATATATACTTATTTAATTGATCATATTGGCCTCGGAGATCATCTTCTACTATGCCATAGTATATATTAAATTGTTCTGTTATTTCGTGTTAACCCTTGATCTGATATTGGCTACACATTTAACTGTGGTATTCATTTAGTTAGAACAGTTTTACTGAAGTGCTAGTGAAAAGTTAGTTCACTGCTAGTGAAGGTCTCAAAACTTTGTGAAATGTATGTCAAACTGTGTGAGTTGATATTATTTCAACTAATTAGTAGATGTTTTAGCTTCTTATGAATACGCCAGTTAATGTGCTAGTAAATTGACGGGAGTTTTTTTATAGATATTCTTCGTAAAAAAGTCATGTTTAGCTGTTGTTTTTGTTGTTCTAGTTGTAAACAAAAACTGGATGTTGGATTCAATTTATTCCCAGTAGTTTCAAAAAGCATGCATTTTTCTTGAGAAAAGAACTGTTAAAAGTGCTACTGGGAGTTAATCAATACAATATGATAACAGTCCAGTCTATTTCTGCATATTTTTTTTATATGAAGATCAGTTTAAAGCATGGAGAAACACAATATTTGTATTTTTTAAATCTGTTGTGACTGTAAAATTGTGTAATCTATGATTTGTTTGGTGTTTTAAGTACTATATGAACCAACGTGAGCCTGATTTTTTTATGTCTGGCATCTTATACTCCTAAATCTCGTTTTAATACATAATAAGACATATTCACTTATTTTACAGCTCGAGTGGTATTTTGGGAACGCTGTCGCAAAAATTAAGAAATATTCCCTCCCCAAATTATTGAGTTGATCTTGTTATTGTCTTTTAATAAGAATTTATATGTACATAAAACTAGTAAAACCTCGAGAAACTCTCCCAGTGCAAATGAATATTCAGTTATATACATGAAGCGCATGCATTACAATACTGCCACAGTTTGAATAAGGTCTTGCAGTGCTCTTAGAACAATACAATGAAGAACGGAACCACAGTCTCAAATAAGAACACCTTTTGTACACCACCACACACCACCGGACGTGGTGGTATTTTGGCTTTGACAGTGATTTATGTGTATTGAGGTACTATAGATAAACTACGTTACTCACGGAACGCCCGCGGGGTAAGACGTAGGTGGGCGCGGAGGTACTCTCGGACTCTAACGCGATTCGTTCATGAGTTTTTTCACTTACAGCTTGGCTAAAAACTAGTAGAAATTGAATAGTGGCAACACTATTGAGAAACGTCAGATTTTGACAGCTTTTTCATGTTGCCATACTACCTTTTTAATTGTTCTAAGTACCTGCCTATGTTTGTGGTGTCCAATCAAAATGGTTTGTCTCACTATTTCGATTACCCGTTGTTGTTTGAACAGTTACACTATGCGAAGCGTAATGGAGAATGGAAATTGTGAAACACTCGATTGTTAATGGTTGTACAACTTATTTATATTTTTATGTAATAAAATGTTGTATGCTCGAATCGAGATATTATTCATACTTTTGCATAATTGAAAGTCTACCCTCATTTCTTGTTTGACTTGGTATATTTTACAAGTTGATAAATATTTTTGCTTCAACATTATTATTGTGAAGACTTATTTTTTATGACGCAACCGTGCGAATGCACAATAAAGAAAGTGCAATGGAAGAGCAATAAATGCATACATACGTAGTCTTATTTTCTGCAATGTTTATGTTTAAAGCGATTGTTGACTGTAGGTAATCGTTGAGTAATATTTTTTTTTTCATTTTCTATTAAACAATTAATATGATGGGCCATTCATGTCATTTTATACTAATAATAAAATGTACCTATTAGTTAGTCTCCTTAGACAATTTTATAAACGAGAAATATATTGAGCTACTGTATAAATAAATTTAATGATGGAATATGAATATGTTTTATTTAAAAAAGAACCGACTTCAACCAGTACCTACTAGTCGCTCGACCATACGATTTTTAAAGTTACCCTCGATTTATCAGATTTGCCGCCATTAAACCCTGCTTTCCTTATCATGGGACCATCTTGGAAATATCTTCGTTCCAACAAAATAAAAATCCTCAAAGCGGTTCGTAAACGACGAATTTATCCGCGAACAAACATAAAAACGGTTGAATTAAATACTCTTTCGGAAGTCGAAAATAATATAACCCAATTTGGTGGTATACACGAAATAATTTAGTATTCAGTATTTTAAATACCGTATACCTACATATAATTCGGGCCTGCCTGCCACAGGGGTAGGAAGAAACATTACCTAGATAGGTCTTACTTATCCTAGCCCAGTCGTCACTGCTTAGGCCGGCTCTAAGCCGCTTAGGTATACATAATATACAGACGAACGTCTACTTTGTACCACTTAATAGCCTATATCACCCGGATGTAGGGTAGCTTCTCATCGGAGATAGTACAGACAGTATTTTCAATACCAAGAAACAATTAGGTACAGACAGCAAATAACCAGAAAGTAGATACTATTTTCGTACATCAGCAACAATTCAACACGTGCCTAATCCAAGCAATTTTGCGTAGGTAATATCGCTTATCGATTCATAGGTTGCGCACCAAACGTGCGGCTACCCACCCCTATCCTAACGCGGCGGCCGACCGACTGTAACCGATAGGGGTCCTATTTTTGTAGCTCCAAATTGCTGCCGATAACATGGGGGCCACTGATACGCTGAGACAAGGGTCTAACCCGTCTGTCCTTACTTTGGTTACGGGCTTCGATAATGCGGACAGCCTGAAAAATTATGTTTAAAAGGTGGAATCTGATGTCTCTACATACATGGTTATATACCTATACTGCGCGTAAACCGTCCCCGAGGATTGGTTTTGGAAACGTACTTGGTCTCGTCAATATGAACAACTTTTACTATGGCGACGATGCGGGGTAACGCAAAAAAAGGGGTCCTTTTACACTCTGTATTGTGGCTATTTACTTACTAGGTTTTATAAAGTATAGTTATAGTAGTTAATACATAGGTAGGTATATAAAGAAAAAGACGGTTCTCTTCCACTTTTTTTTACTTCAACCAATATTTGTCAAATATGTTGTTTCCCTATGGATGTCTTTGTTGGAACTGAACCAAATTTAATGGGACCGAAGGGGAAGCACCAGCTTTAAAAAAAAATATAATCTTGCAAATTGCTTCACCCAGTGAAAAGTTTTGAGGTAACAATCATACAAATAATATTTTCGAATTGAGAACCTTCTCTTCTTTAAGTCGGATAAAGTCACGCGTGTTATTGCATTATGCGTTAGGCACACGTAGTCATTATACGTTTTTAATGACCAGTGGTCTTAGAAACTCGTCGGGCTCGTCAATATGAATCACTTTTGAAAAAGTTTTTTTTATTCATTTCCGTTATCGGAAAGAGCGTCTTGAAAATGCATACATAAAAATAAAATTTTACTTTAGGTTTGGTCAGTACATACATACCGGTCGTACATTCGGTTAGGTTAGCTAGATAGGTACTAAAGATTAAGAAGTGGAAGATTAGCAGCTAAATTTATTACTCAATAAGACATAAAGTAGTTAGAGAAGTGTAAACTTACTGCCCCACTTTGTCGATAGCCCAAAAGCCTCCGTACAAGCTAGTGAACAATTCCTTATCTAAAAAGCTCCAGTGTAGGTAGGTACGTATCTAAAAGCAAACGGTCGTAGAGATGTTATCGCCGACTACGACGCTTCCCCGCCGCAAGTTTCAGCTAAACGCCCCGGCTCACTGCCCGTCTGAAGGCTGTACTCTCTTGAAAATTGAGCTTCATATTACATACCGCTCATGTACTACACCGCGATATTTCGCATTGTGAAAATAATCCTCAGTAATTGGCTATGTGCGCGACGGTGGCGACGCGTAGCGTTTACAACATTTGCGGAAGCTATCAAATAATAACAATGTAAACATTGCTAGTTTTTTTTTGCCAATATAAATAAAACCAAAGATTAAAATAGTATTTGTTGACAATATTTAAGTGAAATTTATTCAATAATTTGTAAAATTACCTAATATAATAATAAAAACTACTACACATAATATTAGTTTCCAACAACAAACTGAGATAAAATGCAATAAATTAGTATTAGCCGAGCATGTAAGAACGCAACACGTTAAAATTTAACAACGCAACAACAGTCATGGCCCATTTCTTTGCTTTGATTTTGTACTGCAATCAACACTTGACAGCGGATCATCCGCATTTGTTTCCGATTTCTGCCGTGTTGTGCGCTGCGGTCGTTATCTGTCTGCCACTACTCGCTTTGCACATAGCCAATACTAATAAGATTGTTATTTCAGTGATGGCACTGAGATGTCGCGTTGTTGTAGTAAATGAGCGATACGCCCGCCCACACATTTTTTAAAGTACCCCTCGACATATCGGGTTTGCCATCATCATACCTTGATTTCCTTATCATGAGACCACTTTAGAAATATGTTCTTTCTGACAAAAAAAAACACATGAAAATCGTTTCATAAATGACGGAGTTATCCGCGAAGAAACATAAAAAAATATACGGTCGAATTGAGAAATACTTCCTTTTTAAATTCGCTTAAAAGTATTTATGCCCGTTTTCACAAAATTTTAATGGGACCCCTAGCCACTTTCAAGGGTTACCTCAACTCAACTTGTTGGGTAACCCCTAAAACTGACTAAGTGCATCCTATAAGTTGATGGAAACGGGTTTACATCGGACACTTAATAGCGCCTCTATTCACTAAATATAACATCCTTACATCTGTGTACTACAAATAAATGTTTCTGTTGCTGTATCGTGTGCAGTGGTAAGTAACCTCACTTTAGATAGCTTAAATAAAGACACATTCGGGGGTAACCATAATATTATGATCATAATACATAGCTCGTATTCTGAAATAATCGTCAATCATAGTTTGTCTCTTTTACACATACCCGATTAGATCGGGAACAATAACATTGGTTTGAAGAGTTTCAGAGTAGGGATATCAAACTCAGCTCATTAACTTGACACCCGCACTGAAACACGATGTCGTGAAGATCTGTATTCCTGAAAAGGAAATTTTCATTTCTTTGCTGGGCATAGGATTATTTTCCGATCATTTCGGTAACTTGCTCTTTCATCGTGCGGTGATGACGTCAACAGAAGGTTCTTGTATGCTACAAACATTTATCTAGTTACTGTTGTAATAGACAATAGTTACAAGAGTAGGCGCCCTGAAAATCCTCGTAAAGCCAAAGACAATGCATTTACCTTTCCTACAAGCAATCTTCCTGCAGACATTTCGGTCTGGTACAAATGGTTGGTAACTTACTTTAAGTTTGTTTCAGATGTAAAAATAAGGGAAAATCGTTTGAAAAACTTTTAAAGCAATTTTCCAATCTTAGGTTTGTTATGTACCTACAACTAACGAAAATACAATCTTCAAAACGAAAGCTTAAGTAAGCAATATAGAATTAGCTTTAACTAGGAACCTACTTAAATATTGACAACGGTGATAATCACAAACTGCTAAACATGTAGTTACATTTTAAAGAAGGTACCTTCGTAATCACATTAAACGCAAATGGAGGTATGTATTGCACATAGGTACATAGATACCACTGTAACAATAATTCTTTCTTATGTAAAACACCTTCAAAGGGGAAAATAAAATATGCAGCCAATGAAATCGGCCATTGTTCCCACTTAGTACCCATTCGCATCTGTAGATGGCGCCCTAACCTACTAGGAACATAATGTAAATTAGCATTGCCGTAGTTCGGGCTCGCCTGCCGCTATCGGCTAATGAAAATTTACGCTCTCTGCGGATACCCGCCTGTATGGAACTTTGAACACACGCCGCCTAAGAGCACAGGGTAGTAGAACGACAATTATTTAGGTACTTCCATTCTTTAACAATGTTCCATACATACGTATACATCACGTGGTTCGTGGCACGTGGCTGGACACGTTTTCCATCTATTATCTACGACGTAGCGATGTAGCGTCACAAACTTTGAAATAACGATGTTTAGCCGTCACATAACGTACCTTGTACCTTCTGTCTGTTATGGATTATTCACCTACCTACTTAAATTTGCAAACAGCCAGGAGTACCTGAGAGTTTATCCGATTTTTGTTATTTTTAAGATATTGACGATTTTGATATTTTGAAGAAAAATGACCGAATTTCGATATAAAATCGTCAAAAAAGTCTACCTGCTCAATCATGCATCGACTGCAAAGCATAAAAACAAATAACTATAGAGTTGTTTTTGTTTTTTTTTTCAAACACAGTGAACAAGTATAGTGTTTGACCACCATCCTGCTTGATGTTAAACATGTGGTCTACGATGGAATACACTTTACTTTTTAATTACCTGTCGCTCAACATCACACAACCCGTTCTATTGAAACTTATATTCAGTGTCCCCCTACGTTATCCCGTGATGTTACAATTTATAGCAATGGAACGCAACAGTGAATTTTAAACTCCGCTCATTTGTAGCCAGCTTTTAGAGGGTTGAATGCAATGCCTGGACCTGGACCTACCTACCTACAACGTACAGGTACCGACCAGAAATGTACGTAAATTACTGAGTGTATTATTAGAATGCTAAGTAGTCGGGTTTTCAGAGGTAATACCTACATTGTTAGTAAACCAGGATTTTTGTTTCGATATGATTTCATTTTGTCGTTTAGCTTAAATACTTATAATGCTTAGTTTCATCATGTTAACACGTTCGTGGACCCACCCCGTCTGTCGACGTTATAACAATAAAGAATCTTCTGTCTTAACTTGAGTACGCACGAAATTGTTAATAGTGTAAACGCGAAAGTTTGGATGGATGTTTGCTACTCTTTTTTTTATTATAACTATGAACAAGCGTTTGACCACCATCCTGCTTGATGTTAAGCAGCGATGTGGTCTACGATGGAGCACACTTGTTCATTAGGTATCTATTCACCCGGGACTTAAAGACCTTCAGATCGTACTGCGCAGGAAACACAGGCTCCGGCAAGTCGTTTCACATCCTGGCGGTTCACACTATGAAAGTAGACGCAAACCGTTTGGATCGCGTAAATGGCAAATCCACCTGGTATGGATGACGTTTTGCCGTTCTCCTGGTTGCCCTATTGTAAAAACGCGATGGGGGTATTAGGTTATGCAACTTCGAAACACACTCCCGAAATGCACCCGAAAGCAAAAACTGCTGAATTTATTTCAATGAAACTTGATAATAATATATCTGTCGGAACATAGAGGTTATATTTTATCCCGGATTTCCTACGGGAACGGGGTAAGCTAAAGGCGCAACCGCGGCGGTATATCTTGTTTGTACATATGGATGTATGCTTAGTAAGGCTTGTCTTTCTCAGAAGTTATAGCGGAGCATATTAGATTGTAAGTACCTATAGATAATTTATACTTCATTGTAACAGATGTGGTGTGTATCTACATTAGATTATCTCCAAGTATTAAAATCTTGTCAGTTTTCCAGACAGAAGAACATAAACTCCTGTATTTAATGATAACCGAGATAGACTAGTGGTCAGGGCTACTGCCTCTAGGACGACGGTCGTGGGTTTGATTCTTGCGTCCCGTTCTTATATTTCTTCCTAGTGGGCGCCCCACGATTTCATGCGCGTAGTTTCAGTATTTCATACAAAATATAACATACTCTATTTAGTGACGCGTCCCACAAGATAGAGCCTAGGCCTATGTCCTTTCTCAGGCTCTAAACTATCGGTACACTAAATTTCATTTAAATCGGTTCAGTTGTTTTTGGTGTCAAAATGAGACAGGTATGTCTGACGGAGTTACTTTCGCATTGATAATATTAGTAAGGATTATGATTTTTTTAAGTACACGCATAAAAAGTGTCTAGGTATCAAGTACATTTTAGAAGATTGCAATCAAGAATATAATTTACAAAAACTGAATTAATTCATAATTTATTCAAAATATATAGGCATGTTCATTCAATACAGGCATGGGGAATTAGGTAGGAGACCAATCCAGATGATTAGATTTGATTTAAATAAAATAGATTTTTTTAGAGCTAAAAATGTTCTTGTTCCCTAGACACTATTGATTTGTGTATTAAAGAACTCCCTTCGCGTGGTTGTAGGTACATTCGATAGGATATATTTTATTCTTACCAAGCTTTGGTAAGAATAAAAAAAAAACACTGGTCACTGATAACGAACGTGTTAAGCGATATCACTATCATAATTCCACAGTATAAACCTTTTTGCGGATAACTAACTAGTTACCAAAATAGCATTTTTTTCAGAATTTTAATTAAAGTAAAAGCAAAAACAGAAACGTCCCGCACCGCTTCCGCCGACAAAACAGAATTAAAAACTTGTTTCCTCTCACCCATAAATCATTGGTCTGATTTATTAGGAGATTCGGTGCGCCAGCGTGGCAAACTTTACCTGAACATTTTGTTTTAAGGTTCGTAGACGTAGGTATACCTTGATGTAGGTACAGTCGGCCAAAATCTGATCTACCACTTTAATCAATGTCATTGTACACTAAGGGTCCTAGTAATAAACGCGGTATAACTATTCCCCAGTTACACTAAGCTAAACTTTTCAGATTTATGTTAAATACGGAACAACAAGTTTCAATTGTACTGTAACGACTTAGGTTTAAGTTACGCTGAGTTTATTAGTAAGGGTGTAAGGCTGGTATCAGTCTCAGGACTGTCAAAATTCATTGTAATCTCAGTTTCAGTAATCAATTCATATTCACAGTCGAGAAAAAATCTCGTGAGAGGGACAGAAATGACGTCTTAGCTGAGACTTGAGTCTTGAAATCGAGTTCTCAGGCCGATCTCAGCGTAGGTTTGACAGTTGTTTATCAGTTGCAGTTGCAACAAACAAACTGTCAGCCTTCATATATCTTTTGGATCTGGTTTTGGTAGTTTATTTGTTAATTTTCTTGAGTTCATAGCTGAAAAGGATTAGAGAACTGGCGAAATTGACTCGGGGAGTTTTTTGCGCGGGAAGCGATGAGATTATTTATTTCTGATTTTAAAAATTATTTTTTCGCTGCAATTATTGTGTTAATGTGGTGGAATTAGATGGTCTACCTTCACGTTTTAATGAGATTGTTACACGACTTTGACGATTTTATCGATAGACTGTGACAATTACACGAACTCTATAATATTATTGTACACGAATAATAGTCAATACAAAGCCCGAGTCCACATGAAAAAAAAAATACATTGTTCTCTCAATACAAAATGCAAGAGATTACTCAGTGTAGATCTGAGTTTTCTCTAGAGCGTCTCAGCTGAGTGAAGCAACGACTCCGAATACCAGCCATTCATTGGTTACTTGTCACAATATAATAACTCCAACTTATTGATGTTTTAGTGACACAGAAAGTGTCATCAAAACTGACATACCACTTTCTTAGCCGACCGTACGTACTAACAGGGAGCTGATGTGGCGTTCAATTCTCGTAACTATTTACGTGTGTACCTCTAACGAATGCGACACGATCATCCTGTCCCGCTCAAAACGATACGGGACGATAGAGAAAGATATACGCCCCGATCAACTCGCTGACGCTTCGGTCGGAGGAAAATTTTCAGAATACGCGCCAACCGAACTAGCGTTAAGTAGTGGTCACAAATCTTTCCCGACCCAACTGTCAGCAACAAACATGCTACTTTTCTACGGTGCTACACGTTAAGTACCTACAATGTAACACGTGTATCGATTATCTGATTTTGTGACGATATTTTTATATAGTTTTATAATAACGCCTGGAGCTTATCATTTCTGTACGATTTGGTTTGTGTGTTACGTATTTTTTGGGAGATTTTCGAGATGATGATCTTTAAAACTCAACAGTGTTATTAAAAATCGAGGGATCTTTGGACAAACGTGGCGACGGAATTTTGCATTTTTAGTTTTAAAAAATTGTGATGAAAAGTTTTAAAATTCATAATCAAGAATACTTTCTTCATGTATTAGGTACGATGGATGCTAGTCGAAAGTTATCAGGTAACAAACATAGAAAACAGTATAATGGAGAACCTCCTTCATTTAAGAAGTCGGTTAAGTTAAGAACATTGCATCAAAGCCATGTTTGATACACTTCACTAAACCACTAATCGCCGTTGAATCGCATCGATCGGACGTCTCAGATGATTTATCGCCCGCCTCAGCTAATGACTGATGAATAAGCACTTGTTTGAAAGCTTTCTTTCATGAAGACGAGAGCATAATGACTGGCTAGAAAGCTCTTTTTTTCTGTAATACGAGGAATGAAGGGGAATTAAGTTTTCCGTAGGCACTTAATTATAATATCTACTACCTAGTCAATACATGCTTAGATCTTTAGAACTACGCAACGGTTTTTCATGCGGTTTTATTTAATAGATAGAGTGATTTTTGAGGAAGGTTTATACCACGTATAAAACATACAATAGCAGAGAAACACTGTTAATAATTGGCAGAACAACGTTTGCCGGGTAGGCTTTATAAATCGAAAGTTTGTGATAGGTAGTATTACCTACTTCAGAAAGGAAAATGTACTTAAAGGAATTTGACGAAACAGGGGGACAGAATACCTATAGGTATCCCAGACAAATGCTTCTAAGAAATATCACCTACCTATTGCCACATAAATTTCGAACTTTGGAGAAATGTCGTACCTAAATAAATCTACGTCTATTATAATTCATCGAAGAGTGGACAGAACATTTTGGATGCCATTACGGGGATTCCCAATGAATAAAACGATGAGTATGCTATTGATCATTCTATTTGTGTTACTGAAAATATTGCTTCATTGAACTCCTTTTGGGTATAAGAGGATACTATTTACTAGTATAATACTTTAGTAAGACCCTGTATATTGCGGCCGAATCATACATAGATACAAGTACGCCTGTTTTCCAGAGGGGGGTAGGCAGAGAATCGAATCACTGCTGTAGCGGAGTTCTTTCTATATAGCTTAGCATTTTGGTGGACACTTCAGTTAAGACAATATATGTTTTATAACTGTTATTATGTCGACAGGCGGATGTGTCCTCGTAATGGTAAAAACACTTGTCTAGGTATTTGTATACTACACTTCAGTCATGCATAAGATGTATGTTACTAAAGGATGGACGTAAGAAGGGATCTCACTCTGGTGTCATGTTGGTTCCGTGTATGGAGGGTAGGAAGAAGGTATGGAGTGCAACCCAGTTGTGCTACACAAGATGGGCTTGAGGGTACCGAGGGATTTTCTCAAAACAAGAAGAAACCTTTTTAGATGTAGGTACATGTATATCTGTTATTTTGATTAATTTCTTTTTTGTTGTGTATATTGCTTGAAATGTATTATCGTTTTTTCAATTTACTTTTGGGATTTTATCAATGTTTTTTGTAAATATATTCGCTGCACTATTATTGTGTTGGTCCTAAATGTTAAGATAGCATACAACGTTAAATCAAAATCTTTGGCGGGACTCGAGAAAGTCACTCGGCACATTATACCAGGCATCATACCCAAGGAATATGTGAACTGAACAACAGAGATGAATGTTTTGTGTGTGACCCTATGTCACAAACAATATTACCCCTCATATATAGTGGCAATCAGCTGATCGGTAAATTTGTATGACGAGGTGAAATTTTATTTTTGACATATTGTGTTCCTTGGGGAAAGTAGCTTTATAACATGGGCTGAGTTTCTGAACGTCTCGAGTTTCGCTAATGTTTTAAAAAAATCGGATAGGGTCTCCATCCTCGTATAGACTGCAAATCACCTGTGACTTTTTCACACCTTATTAAAAGTTTACAAACAACGAAGGTAAGCTGAATGCTCATCTTTAGTTAATTTTCGCGCTTATAATATCCGTTTTATTTTTTTTTATAAGGTGTGAAAGTGCAGCTGATTTGCAGCCTAAACGAAAATGGAGACCCTATCCGATATATTAAAAATATTGCGCGTTTCCTTAAAAAAATATTTCACACTTTAAAAGGAATTACACCTGTACCTGTCACCCTGTATGTAAAAAATACCTACCATGGTATTTGAATCAACAGTTTTTCCTGTCCTAAATTATTATGTGAGTGAGTGGTATATGTCTTAGATATTGACAGATTAATAGGTACTAATATTTCGGTTAGTAACACGATACCAAGTTGCCTTGGCCGAGCGGAACCCCCGCTGAACTAATCGGAAAACGCGGGTCAGCCCCGCGGGCAGGTAAACACATCCATCACCAGGATCATAATCGAATCTTGGCAGCCTCTCTGCTGATAATGTGCGGATGAGGGTACAGTTCTCCGAGTAGGTACGGAGGAATATGAGCATTATTCATTGTCTGTGTTCTATTCTAGTAATATTACAAATGGTAAAAAAATAGTGGATATTGAACTTAGTTGTGGTTTGGTAAATTGGGAGTGGCGATCGAGAGATTGTGGGTTTGATACAATCAATATACCTTCTGACATATACCACTGGTATATACCATAAACTGAGAACAGCACTTTTGCACTGTTAGCATGTATAACTCCATTTTATAAAAATTGCATACCGCCTAACAGGTCATGGATCATGTATCTTACTTTTTCATGTATTCTATCTGTCCTACTTTTAACAATATATATGTTGGCAATAACTAATATGAGTATGAGTAATAACGGTGCCTAAGTTTGTTAAACGTCAAGTAATTAGCCATGTACCTCAAATCTTAAGCGGTACTTTTTTCTGCCTTTTCGTATAGGATTAAGCATCATTTTCAAATGTTACTATGAGAACCCCTACATGAAAGTGAATATTTGTCGAGTTATTGAATTTCAAACTTAATTTTTAGAAACGGCAGAAAAATGTACCACTTAAGATTTGAGGTACATGGCTAATTAGTCAACGTTTGAACGAACCACGTTGGTAAGCCTATGTCAATGGGCTTCTTTTTAAGATCCTCAGTCAGTAGCAGATGGAGTTTTATTATCTCTGCCTACCCCTGTGTGACAGGCATGAAATACTAAGTCTATGTGTGTAAATGTTTTTTTTAAACTCTATGAACAAGCGTTTGACCACCACCCTGCCTGATGCTAAGCAGCGATGTGGTCTACAGTGTAGAACACTTGTTCATTAGGTACCTACCTATTAACCCGTGACGTCCAGACTATACTGCGAAGGAAATACACACAGAGATGTTAAAAGTTATTTTCACATACTGTGTTATACTTTGATTTACTTAAATTTCCACTGCTAATAACGTTCTCACTGAAAACTTTTAAGGGATTCGAGTGAAAAGGTATTTCACTTCTTACTACCTACAGTAACGTACTTGCTAAAATTTTACTCCACCATTGTAAACTGAGCCAAGGTTGGTATAAATACACACGCAGAATCAGATCAGGCCATTCCAAACTGCATCGCTCTTTCAACTTCTGAAATAATCAACATGTCTTGAATACAAATTAAGCACATACCTACCCTATTATGTCTGAATGTACCTATAGCTCAGGACAATTTGTTCTGTATAGTCTCCGAGATCTGGAAATGCAAGTATTTTCTTTGACACAGTAGATCAGTTTTCACTGGTTTCGTGGTGAAGGTCGTCACTGTACACATCTAATGGAGCACGTTTCACATTACCAAGTGAATTTACTACTCCGCTGCCGAAATCAAAAGTCACTAAATCAAAAAGTCGTAAAAAATATTCTGAAGTACCTATCTTATGTAGATACAGTTGGCTAAAAATCTGTCAACGGTTGAAACTCAAAATATGAATGTCATTAGATTTTTTAGTAGGTTATTTTTTTACTGGGTATTTTGAATCATGGGCATTTGCTTAGCAAGTGCCCCGTTTTCAATTCCCGCCGCCCACCGCCGCAATGCTTTAGTGATGAGCTGAGGCATTTGTTTTGTGTGTATGGGTGTTTATCTATCCATGTATATATGTATTTAAAAGTATTTACCTATGTACAGATCAATTTATAAGAGCTGACTTATGCAGTGTTTGTGAATAAACGAGCGGCGTGACGTATAAATTTTTACAAATACAGAGTGTTTGTTTTCATTTTCCGATGTCAGCCACGTGGCAAACAACGTGTCACTAAACCTTAAAATACATGCTGTATTCGTCAAATTGCATTAGTGGTGCATTACTGTGAACGTGCTAGCGCTTGTTAATCGATCTGTAACTATCAGTCTCTGGAACCGCAGTACATACAGTCTCCTAGTTTGGGGTCAGATGACCGTGTGTGAAATGTCCCGGGATATTTATTTATTACTAGGTGTCTCGGCAAACATTTGTTTTGCCACCCCGTGCATACGAAGAAATACACCTTTTAAAACCACCCTTCCCTGGACTTCCGCGTGCCAAAATTAGCCAAATCGGTCCAGTCGTTCTCGAGTTTTAGCGAGACTGTTGGGACGCCGCCGCAACCAACCTAGCGCCTAAAATAGGCGCATAGCAAAATAACACAATTGCTCCACGTCTTCTCCTAGTTTTTAAGTATCATTTTAATTTATAAGTACCCTACGCACTCTTTGTAAAGTACTGGAACAATACACATCACATTTCCTACTTACTGCATTTTTATTGAAATCTTTTGATTCTACTTGGGGATTCTGCACTGAACCAGAAGGAATACGACCAAACAGAGACTAACGAACAGCCATTCATTTTTTTTATATATATAGATTTAATCATACCACAATACGGAGGGCAGACTTCCCTCGTGGTTTGCAACCGAAATACTCCGCAGTTCTCATATACCTTCACCTTGAACTTGTATGGCTGCAACAACAGTCTATTTGTTGCCGAAATATATTTGTAGGTACTCGGGAATTTCACTTAGAGGGTTTAATCTGTTCATGTTCTTGTGTCCATGTTTAATAGGTATCAAATTTCAAGTAAATACATATCTAATACAAATCTGGTATTCATGTTTTTATTATGTGCATATTTTTGGGAACAATGCATTATAAGGAATAAAAAAAAATTAATAGTGTAATGATAACTTATGTGTAGGCACTAGGTATACATAGATAAAATGATCGTTCATAATCGCTAATGTGGTCGATTCCTTAGAAACATAATCTAAAATCGACTAGATCATTTTAAGACTAACAGTTAAGGTTTAAATGGTACATAGCTACTGCTAATAATCACTTTCGTATAAAGCGCTCCAAGGAAGACATGACAAGTCATCGCAGACACTGCGATTGGTTGAAACAAGTTGAGTCGCACGATGTGTGATAGCAGCCAATCACAGAGCGTATTTATTCAACGTCGTGTTTTTCTTGACGCACTTGCCAGGACTGCAGATATCACTTAAATCGCATTTTACACAAATGCATCTGTTATCACAACAACTAAGTTCATATCGAAAGGGTAAATGAGATAATAAAAATTGTGTTCTTGAAATGCATATTTACCTATTTATTCTCGTTTAAACAATAACTAGCTTTCCGCTCGCAGCTTCGCCCGTGAGGACTTCGGATATATAGCGGTATCAAGGAATATTTTTGTTTTCTCTCGGGAATATCAATTTTTTCCGGGATAAAAAGTACCCTATTATTTAAAATGGACTTCTAACTATACGTCTGCAAAATTTCAAAGCAATCGGTTCAGTACTTACAGCGTGAAAGCGGAACAAACAAACAAACAAACTCACTTTCCCATTTATAATATTAGTAAGGATTTCATCCGTGATAGAGATTTCGGGAAAAAAATATTAAGTCCCCTTTTAAGGCGGAGTCGTTGGTGGAGTGTGCGAGCTCGACGATTCATTAATTTGCTCGATTTTCATTTGCTCCGGGAAGCGGTCGAAAACGGAATTGCTTTACAATATAATTACAACGTCCATTGTGCCCGAATCCCTCCCTCGTACATTCGATTTACATTTAGAACAGGACGAAAATCTGTGCCATAATACCGTCGTAATCCGGTCCAAAAAAAGGTAACAAAGACCTGAATTCGGGAAAGGAAAACATGTCGATATTATTGTTTTGCAAAAGGTGGAAATTTAACAAAGCGAGAACGTTCTATATAATAATTCTAGCTGCTCCGGCAAACATTGTTTTGCCAATATACTTACATTATTTTCGCAGCGCACGGAACGGAAGCCCTCAAGGATGAATAATTTTCTCCGTTTTCTTCATATTTTCCATTACTTCTTCGCACCTAACAGTTGC
>SJJU01072961.1:0-11603 GCA_012932125.1 Conopomorpha cramerella | reverse complement strand
CGCTACTATATATATAATAACAAAATGCTAACTATACATTTTGTAGCTATGTGCGTCACACTGTAGAGTTGAGGTAAAATGCAACATCATACATTACAATACATCTTTTCATACATGACCTCCGGTTTCGAGTACTTTCCACCTTCGGCCAGGACATCACCAATCTGGTCTGTATATGTCCTTCTGGGGCGACCTCTACTCACTCGGCCTATTACATCACCCTTATAAATCTCTTTCGTCAATCGCCTTTCATCCATTCTCTCTATAACCCCAAACCACCAAAGCACCGAAGGGTAGAAGTTTATATAAGAAAAACGTTAATTTTGGAGTTACTGTTCTAAAACTACTGTAATGAAATCGCGGGGCGTCCACTAGTTTACAGTAAACTGAAAATGATTGCAAAGATAGATGTCAGATTAGGTTATTATGTAGAATTGACGCGGAGAAAACTACCTCTAATTAGAATATTATAAAAAAATACACTTCATGCCTTTTAACCTCAAAGCGGGATAGGCAGAGGCACTTGCCAAAGCAAATGCCCACGGTTCACCAAGCGTATTTAACCCATCGTGACAGGGGGTTCATACACCTTGTGGTATACGGGTTTCATCACCATGTTATCCTTCACCGTACGTGCGTTGCGTTGCGTACATAGGCTCAGAAAAAAAGTCCCATTGGTACACGTCCACTAGCCGATCTCGAACCCACGACCTCCCGGTTACAAGTCAATCCGACCAATTGAACCACAAACGCTACTAGAGTTATTTTATTAGAATACTAGCTGTCTCGGCAAGATTTTGTTTTGCCATAGGAAGTCGCTTTTGTAACTCGTTTATTGGATGAAATACACCTTTTAAACCTTCCCTAGACTTCCGCGAATAATTCAAGACCAAAATAAGCCAAATCGATCTAGTCGTTCTCGAGTTTTAGCGAGACTAACGAACAGCAATTCATTTTTATATATAAGATTATAAAGTTGTTTTTATTTTAGTCAAGTGGTCTACAAGTAAGCTGGTAGGTCGGCACTTAACGCCTTTAATCCCCAAAGCACTTAGGCAATTTCTAATCCAAGCCCATGGCTAACCAAGCGTACTTAACACAACGAGAAGGCGAGTCCATCATCACTGGAGGTTTCACCCACCATGTGGTGAACGATTTTTACCTCTGTGTTGTCCTTATACATTTCACTTCACGCCTTTAATCCCAAAGAGGGGTAGGCAGAGGCACTTGCTAAAGCAAGTACCCACGGTTCACCGAGCGTATATAACCCAACGTGACAGGGGGTGAGCCCATCGCCGTTATAGGGTTCACACACCTGTGGTGTGCGGGTTTCATCACGATGTTGTCCTTCACCGTACGAGCGTTGCGTTGCGAACATAGGCTCTGAAAAAGAGTCCCATTGGTACACGTCCAGTAGCCGGACTCGAACCCGCGACCTCCCGGTTACAAGTCAAGTATCCGACCAACTGGACCACAGACGCTCGACTTTGATGTTGTGACTAACACAGAGAGCGCTGCTGCCCGTGCTCTGGTAGGTTTCCTCGGTCGCCTCTTACGTCCCACAAGACGGGAAATGTTTGGCTGGGGTGGTGAAACATGTATTCTACTCGCTGCCACACGGCTATTACAAACCCATAACCTCCCGATTGTAAAACCAAGACCACAGAAGTTCCCATAAAGTGTATATTGTTCTCTTACTTATTCATTCGTATTCAATTTTGTACTATACAAAACTAATCCTATTTTATACCGTCTCACCCCCACGTCGGCTAGCAGCTTTATGGCATTATAAAAAAAAGCATAGCAACATACGCTTTCGGGTTGGGAGGTATAAATTCTGTGGCCAGAATATAAATTGCTCAAACTGAATCAAGTGCACACGATTTTCAACCTTATCAACGTATAATTGAGCCTGTGATGCGTTTACGTTTCTTACGTAGCTGGACATTTGTGATGAAAAAGTTCTTTGTGCAGTTTTGTGTACAATCTGCGGAGTTCAAGCCCTTGGCACTGACCTATACTGCATCAGAGTATAAACTTGTCTTCAACAAAGGCATAGTATGTTACACATTATTGTTTGTTTAAATCTTTATTGCACAATTTATTTACAAATGGCGGACTTAATGCTATTGCATTTTCTACCAGTCAACCCAAGTTGTGGTGAAAAAGCTAAGCTAAGTAGAAAAAGTTATATAGAAAAAAAAATATCCAAATTAATCTATAAATACTAAATAAATTGAATTAAACATACACATTACATAAAAACTTATAGTACAAAAAAAGCCAATACACACATACATTCAGAGAAACAAAAAAGAAAAGAAAAAAATACGGGTACTTGATCGAAAGTAATTAAATAAACAAAGAATAAATATACAATATTCACAACACGTTCAATTTCTTAACAACAGTGTATTATTCATTTTAGTACACTGTGACAATTTTTTTTTCAAATATTTTTTTAAAGAAATGCGCACTGACATTGTATTAATAGTTTAAACCAACCAGTGAAAGACGCCGCCGCCGTACTCCAGTCGGCTCGCGACCACGACACATGTAACTGTGTCGAAACTTCGGGCAAATAACGAAGGTAAGCTGAATGCTTGTCTTTGGTTATTTTTTGCGCCACCATACCCGGTTTAAACTACTAATATCCAGTCCAGCTAGGAATCAATTCGTCTCACTTTACTTTAGATCGGTGATTGGATCACTATATACTTATATAAATCAAACACCCAGACACATCCAACAAGTACTTAAAAGCTCATAACCTAAGCACCTGTCAGCGGTGGGAATCGAACCCACGACCCTACGGAGCAGAAGCACACATGCTGACCACTACACCAACGGGCCCGTCAATATTGCAAGTCGCCGTAGATATTGCAAGTTAATAGATCGAGGGTGACAACTCTAACTTAGGAAGGAACCAACTTCTTCTATGGAACACCCTATCTAGTACGTTAATACCATTAGAGATCCTTGGTCTCAGGACATTCATCATCAGCCACATAACGTCCACTGCTGGACGAGGGCCTCCCCCAATGAGATCCGTAATTTGGGGTGAAATGCCAATAATCGCCACGCTTGGCAGGCGGGTTGGCGATCGCAGTGGTGTTGTGGTGTAACTCACAGAGAGCGCTACTGCCCGTCCTCTGGAGAGCTCCCTCGGTCGCCTCTTACGACCACCATGACGGGAAAAGTTGGTCTGGGGTGGTAACAGGACATTAAAACGTTATTATATTATCCAAACACAAAATTCACCAGTCCCTCATACATAAAGCACCTATCTCGTGCATTATTTTTGCAATCTCAACCGGGAACAGTCGTTAAGCCACTCGCACGGCCATTCCGTTCCATTTCCGACGCACAAAGCCATAAAACATCGACGCTCAGGCAACCTCCATTTTGTAATTATATCGCATTAAAACATAAAATTAATTAAATTTACATACGAAATATGACATTTATCTGCAGTGCAGGTGATTGTGCATGTTCGGTGCGGACGTACTGTTATTTCTGCGAGCGGTTGTAGTATATTTCACTGTTAACCCTTAATCAGACAAGGTTAAGTGTTTTTCTGATGGACTTTAATGTAGCAGCATAACAATGTATCGAGTCAGCATATTAGTCAGAGCGTTTGCCCCCGCGCTTCAGTCGCTTCCAGGCAGCCCAACCGGTTAGTAGCGTTGTCCGAATAAGTTCGGATAATAAACAACGTATGATTTATCTGCCATCTTTTATTGAACACAAAGAACAACTAAAACTCTAATGACGTTTGTTATTCTAATGAACAACTCCATCACGCAAACCCGGGTGATGTTTCTCATCAAATCTAGCATTTATGTAAAATTATTGTTTAATCTTTAAATAGTTATGTGTGCGTCCTGTAGTGTTACATTCCCTATGTGATTATTCTGTGATAACTCGTCTGAAATCTTTAGATAATTCCAGTGAAGACATTCAATAAGGTTCAAAGTATGTGTTGGTCAAGTGGCAATATATACGTACTAGCCGTTGTTTGATTAAGGGTTAAAACGACTAGTAATTTTTTTGTCGGGTATATAATAAAATATTGACTCGACCATCGCATGAAAACACGTGTAAATTTAATTATTTACTGCCATGGCCAAGTCAGTATCTATCTATATCTTTATATATAAAATAAAGTCGTGTTAGTTACTCCATTTATAACTCAAGAATGGCTCAACCGATTTGGTTAAAAATTGGTGAGGAGGTAGCTTAGAACCGGGAGACGGACATAGGATACTTTTTACCCCGATCCTGTTGGTCGCGTCGCTATATAGAGGGCGTTATAGTTTGTATGAAGAACTGAAATTACGCGAATGAAATCGCGGGGCGTCTACTAGTATACGAATAAAACAAAGATGGGGTAACAACACTTATAACTCAAGAACGATTCAACCGATTAGGCAGAAAATTGGTGGGGACGTAGCTTAGAACCAGGAGAATAACATAGGATGCTTTTTATCCCGTTCCTGTGGGACTTGTAGTATAGAGTGTGCTATAGTTTGTATGACATACTGAAACTACGCGAATGAAATCGCGGGGCATCCACTAGTATTTATATAAAACATTAAAGATTTTTAATATTGATATGCGTCACTATAAGATGCTGTTAATTATTACGTAACAACTTAATGCTTCGAGTACGGAGATTCCAGAAACAATTGATTTTCAATTGTTATGAACCACGATCGTGGTTTTAGGGACTGGACGTGTTAAGACAGAAAGTCGCTTAAGTAGAGACTGAATAAATTAATAACCGACTTGGTATCACAACTTTTTAACGTGGAACAACTAAGTTTTTTTTTTATTTGGATCACCAACAGAAGATTACACAACAAGTGCTATGAGCGATAAGGTCGCCTTTTGCAATTTTTCCATTGTATTTTTTTTATATTTGTTCATTCATTCATATTCAAGTGATACATAAAAAAAAACTTAATTCTAGTCTGTGCACCCCCCAATGAGAGGTAACTACATCATTCGTAGGCTAACATAGTAGGTACTTATAAAAAAAATATTCAAATTAAAGATAATTAATTATAAGTTGCGAGAATTGGACAAGTATGTATTGTTTTTGATGGGTTATATACATATACTTTCCTCGAGAATCACAGAATCTACTAAAGAAAACCGCATCAATCAAAATGCGTTGTGTACTTTTAAAGGTGTATGTATGCTTAAATGGGAATAGACAGAGGGAGGTGACTTTAAGTTTGACGTTTTATATCATGCACTAGCTGTCCCGGCAAACATTTCTTTTGCCGTAGGAAGACTTGCACCTCGTGTATTGGAAGAAATACCTTTTAAACCTTCCCTGGACTTTCCCGTGTAATTCAAGACCAAATTCAGCTCAATCGGCCCAGCCGTTCTCGAGTTTTAGCCAGACTAACGAACGGCGATTCATTTTTATTTATATAGATAAAATATTGATTTTATTAGTATGTGAGCGTCTGTGGTCCAGTTGGTCGGATACTTGACTTGTAACCGGGAGATCGCGGGTTCGAGTCCGGCTCCTGGACGTGCACCAATGCGTCTTTTTTCAGAGCCTATGTACGCAACGCAACGCTCGTACGGTGAAGGACAACATCGTGATGAAACCCGCACACCATAAGGTGTGTGAACCCTATGACGACGATGGGCTCACCCGCTGTCACGTTGGGTTACAAACGCTCGGTGAGCCGTGGGCATTTGCTTTAGCGAGTGCCTCTCTCCTCTACCCCGCTTTGAGATTAAAAGGCGTGAAGTGTGTGTGTGTGTGTGTGTGTGTGTGTGTCTACATCATAACCACTAAACATACATACATCACTAAACCTATGTATGTATGTAGGTATTTACAAGTAGTGGTTAATATAGTACACTGCGTCGAGCGCTAAAAAGCCAGACAGAGGGTAAACTATGCGTTCTAAAATGCACGCTATAAATCTAGGCGAGGACGATCCAGTAGCTCACACTCTGTGTTGTATACAGTTTGATTTTCTCTATGTATTCGCCTTTATTTCTGAAAAAAATAATAATATTACTGTGCAACAAACAGTCTGAGTAAATTTTGTATAGGACGCCATTTTGTTCTGAATAAAACAAAATGGCGTCCAAAACAAACAATATTATGGTTGTAAATTGTTATCGAAGACCTCTGACAAGGCGGTCCGGAGGAGGAAGGGGCGGGGGAGGGGGGGAGGGCTGTCTTTGTTCCTTTGTGGACGTCAGTGATTGACATAACGATGATGATTAATATTTTATGAACTTATTTGCCTTGAAATATTGAATTGAAATGCAACAAAGATTAATGGAGATATGAGCTTTTACGCCACTCGTTTACAGAACGAATATAGGTATCAAGAATAGTGAAATATTTTTATCAAAAGTTGTAGTGATCAATTTACATCACACACGTCATTATTACAGAGAAATTAAAGGTATTTTTATACATTTTATAATTAATGTTTACTTCGACGTATTTTCAGATATCATAAAAAATTCTCATACGTAATATTTATAAATAATTATATATCGATCTAAAAATTACGCCATAAGAAAATATACACCGTTGGAAATATACATACACACATTGAAGCTGTCTTCGTCGAGGTATTGGGTAACTAGCTTACTTTGGACAGTTCATTAGCATCGAAAAACATTAGATATGCTGAGTATTTACCTTAAGTAAAAAATAAATACACTTCACGCCTTTTAATCCCAAAGCGGGTTAGGCAGAGGCACTTGCTTAGTAAGCAAATGCCCACGGTTCACTAAGCGTATTTAACCCAACGTGACAGTTGGTGTGCCCATCGCCGTTATTGGGTTCACACACCTTGTGGTGTGCGGGTTTCATCACGATGTTGTCCTTTACCGTACGAGCGTTGCGTTGTGTACCTCTGAAAAAGAGTCCCATTGGTACACGTCCAGTAGCCGGACTCGAACCCGCGACTTCCCGGTTACAAGTCAAGTATCCGACCAACTGGACCACAGACGCTCTTCTGGACCACAGACGCTCTTCTGACTTCTGACTGTTGAGTATTTACCTTAAGTATGTACAATTGGGCTGATGATATACGCAAGATGGCTGGCAGAAGCTGGATGCGAGAAGCCGAAAACAGATCACAGTGGCGTGCAATTGGAGAGGCCTATGTCCAGCAGTGGACAAGTATGGGCTGATGATGATGATGATGATGTACAATTAAAAGTTGGTACTTAAAGAGGAAAGGAGGTTTAGTAAACCCACTGCGTATCTGCGTGCAGTGTGGCCGCGACGGACCGCGCTCTCACCAGCTGCATTCGGGTTTGTTTTTCGAAATTAAATGCATGAGTAAATCCGGCGGCGGCGGGTCGAAATTGTGCTGTTTCTCTTTCTTTCTTTTTCTCTCTATTCTGAAAATCGCGGCATTTTGTTCTCGAGTGATGTATATTTCAGCGGCGCGGCGTGAATTCCCCTGTTTTACAGTCCGATGGCGCCCCCGGCTGAATGTGTAAGTGTGGCTATTACTTCGCTCGCTGTAAAAGTAGTAAAAGTAGAAAAATACTCTTTGTCAATTTCGAAAAGAGGAATATGTCAAAATTTAATCTTTGATTTCCTTATTTACGATGTTCAAAATGTCAACGGACACTTCAAATGGGGAATTTTCTCTGACGTTTTTCTGACAGATATTCGGGAGACAGTAATGACAGTACTCCACCCAAAAATCTGTCAGAAAAACGTCAAAGAAAATTCCCCTATTGAATATGTCATAAACTGGTACGGGTGGTTCGAGTGGTAAAACACTTTTATTCTTATTTACAATTTGAATTTTTTTTATAATTAAGAACAAGCGTTTGACTTCCATCCTGCCTAATGTTAAGCAGCAATGTGGTCTACGATGGAGCACACTTGTTCATTAGGTATCTATTCACCCCAGTGACTTGAAGACCTTCAGACTGTACTGCGCAGGAAATACAGAAAATATAAAATAATGGAATTCAATCGTAAGAAAAATATTTTACATAAGCAGGTTAGCAAAAAAAAAGCAACAATACTATTATCCTTAAAAATGAGTTCAGTATTGTTCACCGGGTATATCGGCGTGAATATAATGAAAGACAAGCTCTAGCTTTAACTTTGTTATTTTGCTCGAAGTTTCACCGCAGTTGCACGTGACGCGGTCAAAATATTGATATATTTAATCAATATCTTTAAAGAAAGAAGCACCGATATCAACCAGTATAATGTATACATATAAAAGAAAGTCGTGTTAGTTACACTATTTTTTTATATATATTTCACAACAACACACACTTTGCCTTCATCCCATGTTAAGTAGCTTGTGTTATAGAAATCAGACAACGAGATATATTTACTTATATATATATATTTTTTTCATTTAAATATATACTTATATAAATAAAACACCCAGACACATCCAACAAGTGCTTAAAAGCTCATCACCTAAGCACCCGTCAGCGGTGGGAATCGAACCCACGACCCTACGGAGCAGAGGCAGACATGCTGACCACTACACCAACGGGCCCGCTATTTATAACTCAAGAACGACTGAACCGATTTGGTTGAAAATCGGCGGGGAAGTAGCTTAGAACCGGGAGACGGACATAGGATACTTACTTAACTACGCGAATGAAATCGCGGGGCGTCCATTAGTTTCACATATTTGTGGTTTATTCATTGACGGCCATTGTCGCTAGTGAACCAAAATTTATATGGTACCAAACGAGATACACCAGCTTTCAAACAAATCATCATCATCATCAGCCCACACTTGTCCACTGCTGGACATAGGGCTCTCCAATGGCTTGCACATCTAGATTTGGTTGTTCTGAGTCGAAACCGGTTCACACAGTATACAAAATATTTAAAAAAATAACGACAAAACTACAAAAAAAAATCATTTCTTTTATTTCGATAAAAAATAATCAAATGAGTTCATTTAGAAACATTTTAAAGCAACGAAAAAAATCTCCTACACGCGTTAATTACATAGCCAGTACATTTATTCAATTTGTGCATTGACCAGCCGCAGATTGTGGTGTGACAAGCTCGAGCTTGTCTTTGATTATATTCGCGCCTATATACCCGGTGAACAATATTGAGTTGTTTAAAAAAATACCGACAAAACTACAAAAAAAAATCTTTTCTTTTATTTCGATAAAAAAATAATCAAATGAGTTCTTTTAGAAACATTATAAAGCAACAAAAAAAAACTCCTACACACGTTAAATTACATAGGCAGTACATTTATTCAATTTGTGCATTGACCAGCCGGAGCGGTAGCGTTGCCAGATCGCCACACGCGCCGCGCCGCCAAACCGCGTTGGCATCGAGCCGGAGCAGCAGCAAAACATACATAAAACACCGTCCTGTATAGCGCCGTGACTTTTACATGCCCATTAATTTGCACGCACCCTGTATAGGGGCTAGTTCTGCAACTAATTGATAGTGGTACGGGAGGTGTCGGTACTTTCATTATTACGTTGAATACTGTGTGTTATTTTGTGCTAAAGGCGTCGTTGGTGGGTTGTTGTTGCTAACAGTACGACTAGGATATTTTGGCGCGTCATAGCTGAATGTTTAATGTGATTTCTTGTGAATGTTTTTTAACACAGTGAACAAGCGTTTGCCTACCATCCAGCCTGATGTTAAGCAGCGATGTGGTCTACGATGGAGCACACTTTTTCATTAGGTACCTATTCACCTCAGTGATTTGAAGACCTTTAGACTACACTGCACGGGAAACACAGACACCGGCCAGTCATTCCACATCCTGGCGATTCGCACTATGAAAGTAGAAGCAGTGTTTGGTTCGCGTAAATGGTAAATCCACCTGGTATGGATGACGTTTAACCAAATCACGTGTTTCTCGCTTTATTGTTATAGCTGCTTTTTGCTAGTTCTATGCCTGTATTTTAGTCATCATCATCATCAACAGCCCATACTTGACCACTGCTGAACATAGGCCTCACCAATTGAAAGCCACTGTGATCTGTTTTCGGCTTCTCGCATCCAGCTTCTGCCAGGCATCTTGCGTATATCATCAGTCCACCTTACCTGAGGGCGTCCTACACTCCATTTGCCTCTAATATCTTGGCTCTGTCTAATCTAATATCCTCTATACGAGTATACTCCCATCAACTTATATAATCCTAGTACATATGTCATATTAGATTCAAAGTTCCATTTCGAATAGGTACAATCAGGAAGTGATGGACATTAAATGTTGTCTTTCCATGATAACCTTTGTTCCTATTTGGAAGTGATATATTGCATGGAATAAGCTCACGTAAGCTTTGCTTAGCAATTGCCTCTGCTAACCCAATTTGGGATTAAAAGGCGTGAAGTGTATTTTTTAAGCTCTCGGAGTAAGTAGTATGAGTAGTTTAGTTTGTCGATAATTTATTGTTAATTTAAAATAGCATACCTATTATGTCAATAATACGTAAGGAAGGAATATATACTATAGATACAATTTTATAAAAATATAATTTCAACCAAAAAAAAAAAAAGATTCATCAAAATAGGTTCATAAAAGATGAAATACATAATTTTTAATTACGAACAAATAAAAATCATAATTATACTCGAATTGGGAACGACTCCTTTTTGAAGTCGATTAATAATGGTGCTGTCGTGATTTGTCCTTAAATTATTTTTAAAAATAAGAAAATTATTAAAAAAAATGGCCTATTACTATTACTACGATTAATGAAAAAAAAAACAAATATATTATACACTAGCTGACCCGGCAAACGTTGTTTTGCTAATATGTATTATTATGAATTCCGGGATAAAAATTAGCTTAAATGTTATTCCAGCCAGTTTATAAGATATCTACGTGCCAAATATCAACCAGCCGTTTTGAAGTGATTCGCGGACAAACAGACAGACAGACAGACATTTTTTCCAAAAATATGAAATTCGGCTTCTGTAACGGCAATTTGGTATACTCTCCTGGTTTTCTCGTAAAAAAAAATCAATGTACAGTTTTGGATCACAGTTTCACTATAGTATAGAAAGATAAATATGAAGAAGTAAAAAAAATGCATGAATTAATTTACTCTTCGTATGTCGAAAAAGGGGGTGTCGCCGATGCGGGGTACATTCTGCGGCGCTGGATACATCATTTGTCACCAGGCCCTTATCTCGTGTGACGTCAAAATTGTTAGGATCGCACGCATCCTGCAATTCATCAATCATAACCATACGGATGAACCAAAGGATAGAATACTAACAGTTCTTATGTTCTCTATTGAATGACGGTTCTAGTTAATTCGGTTGTCTCGGATAAGAGACTAAGTGAATCGCGCGCGATGCGAGGTTCGCGTAATGCTTTCCAAATCAATGCACGACACAAATGTAAATATGTACGCTTTATATTTCTAAAAGCCTTTAAAGTTATCAAAAGCTTGACGCGATGTTGTGTTTGCAATGTTTTTTTCTGCATTTGTGTGTAACAAGTTTTTGTATAGCTAATATATTGTATTATAAAAATAAATAAATACACTTTACGCCTTTTAATCCCAAAGAGGGGTAGGCAGAGGCACTTGCTAAAGCAAGTACCTACCCACGGTTCACCGAGCGTATTTAACCCAAC
>SJJU01072960.1:0-15044 GCA_012932125.1 Conopomorpha cramerella | reverse complement strand
GACAGGTACTTAGGTGACGAGCTTTTTAGCACTTGTTGGATGTGCCTGGAGGTTTTATTTACTACTTAACATGGGATGAAGTCAACGTGTGTCTTGTTGCTAAATATTTAATATATAAAAGAAAAAAGAAACAGAATGAAATATTTTTAAAAGTTCTTATTTAACTTTCAATGTACACACATCAAAAGTGTGTAGAGTCTATGTATGTTTTAGTATAACCACGTATAACTTTTTACACAGAAGACCAATGTTTGTAATTATTTATTAATGGAAAGAGTATATACTTACCTCAGATAATCCTGAGTAAATTAAAAAAAGAAAAAATAGTTTTCGACGGCTTAATTATTTTTTTTCGGAAAACTTTCACTTGTCCCTTGCATATTTTCCTCAAAATGTTTTCCTTCACCTTAAGAATGGCATTGATATAAATTCCCTTAATAGAAGACTAAATACGGGCCTTTTAACCTTTGACCACAATCTATAGTTCATACGATTCTCCAAACGTGATCCACATGACTTAAGGTATTTTAGAACTAACCACTTTATGTTGAGCTACTTAAGAAAGTAAATCGTGAGAAAGGTAGCGTCAGATCATCGTTTGAATTTAAACTCTTTTGTGTACTGAACAGATAGAAGGTACTCGGGTTTCTAATTCAACAACTGGAGCCAATATTTTTCAACGATAATATGATTGCTTGTATGTGTACGTGTCATGGGATATTTTCCACTGACAGCTATGAAATATTTCGCATATCCTAGCTCAGGATAAATCTGAAACGTGGTTACCTCAGCCCAACAACGAAACTGAAGTTTACAATAAAACGAGACAATAATATGAAAAAATGCAGGAGTAAGAGAAAATGCTGGTCAAACGCTTGTTAATTGTGTTTAAAAAATATATGTATATATTCTGTCCCTTACTGTGTAGTAGGGTGTTATTGGATCCATACTATCATTTTCTTAGTAAAAGTGACAGCTTGGATCCAAAAGTACATCGAGGCGTGTGGGTGACTTGACTGTGTTGTGAGAGATTGTGTTTAGTCTGAGAGTTGTGACATGTATTGACCAAAGATATATTTTTCATCATGTCATTAGTCGTTTGTCAGTTTTGGCTGTATTCAGTACGCTTATCATGCACACGTAGACTTGTCTTGAAGCATTATCTCTTTCTGCTGCGCGTGTCAGAGCAATAGGCAATGCCTACGGAGCCTCATCTAACTAGACAATTCCCGCGCTTATGGCAGACCTCTATATCTGCGTCGCCGGACGTAGCAGACTGGACGATATTGACAGGATTAAGACAACATGCTAGCAAATCTATGGGTAGGTATTAATACACGTCTTTTTAATCCCAAAACTGGGCAGGCACTTGGTGCTTACCAAGTACCCAAATACCCAAAGTTCACCAAGCGTATTAAACCCAAAGTGACGGTGGGTGAGTCCATCGCCGTTATAAAGTTCAAACACCGGTTTTGTGGTATCCGGGTTTAATGTTTTTCTTCATGGTGTGAGCGTTGCAGTATGTTATTCTGATTCATGGGCAATAGAAAGAGATGCCACTTCGAGACACGCTTGCATACTAAGCGTAACAACTGCTTGTTTATAAATTAAGCGTTAACTGATTAAGCAAAAGCTAGTAAAATCGCCTTTCAAGGAAAACAATCCTGAAGTGAGAATAAAATTTTAGATTGAAAATCTTCAGTTGACCCGGGGTCGCTTTTGTCGTTTGCTCTCACATTCTGCAAGATGGTTTCTCTAAAATCTATACTGAATTTCATTGACCCCTTATCTTTATAAATTTGCTATCGCAAGAAAAGCTCAGCTTCCTTGACTATTGTTACTTTTGACTTGTCTCTTAGAACTGAGAAAGAGGCAAAAGATTTTTTTTAGATACTCGTTTGGACTACCTTTCTGTACAGAATGTAGACCATTCTAGAAGTCGTTGTTAACTTAAACTTGTCATCGTTGCTTCGCGAGTGACATGAATTGTACACGGAGAAATATATAAAACGTTTTCCAGTTTCAGAAAAATTGTTTTTGATATTGTTGTATGTTTTACGTTATGAAGAAACGAAGGAGTAGAAAATTGTAGCATCCGTTGGAGTAGGTAATTTCCGATTGGATGTGCGTCTTCTTCTTTCATTTCAGACATCATTGCATAGCAGAGACTACAGAAACGGCTAGAGAGAGAGGTTAAGCTATTATTTATCGTAGTTGGTGATCAGCATAATTATCATCAGCCACATGACATCCACTGCTGGACGTGGGCCTCTCCCAATGATTTCCATGGTCAATTTCGAATGCAAATAATCGACACGCTTGGCAGGTGGGTTGGCGAATCCAGTGGTGTCGTGGTAATAACTCACAGGAACTTCTCTGGAATTCCCTCGCTCGCCTCTTACGACCCCTACGACGGTAAAAGTTGGGCTGAGGTGGCGACACGTGTATTCTATTCGCCGTCAATGGTCGATTTATTCTGTGTACTCCTTTAGAACGCTATTTTTTACACCACTTCGTACCGTCGCAATTTTGGATCGCTACATACGAAAATATACGATTCCAGACAGTTCGTAAACTGAAAAACGAGTTACAGAACCATTTTACAAGGGCCGTTCGATCACATTTAGCATAATAAGCAGGTCTTCTTACCTCCTCATAGTCTGAATAAACCTAATTAATTCTTCAGATTTCATAATAAGGCGTGAAAAGTACTCGAAACCGGAGGTCATGTATGAAAAGATGTATGAATGTAGATGAAGCGAAAGGGGTATGTCAGGACCGTGACAAATGGAGATCTGTAGTGTCTGCCTACCCCTCTGGGAGACAGGCGTGAAGTGTTATGTATGAATTTCTTAATTAGGCTTCTGCTTGACATAGACATGGCAAGAAGGAAGACATCTGAATTAGAATACATCCCAGGTCTGCATGGGGTAGTTAGTAGTGATCGATTTATTTTGTCTACTCCTTTAGCATGTTTATCTACACCAGTTCGACCCGTTACAATCTCGGGCCGATCTAGTGGTAGCTCCGGGCTACGTGATATTTGGTCATTCGGGTTGACGGCGCTGTGTGCTGGGCGGAAAGTGCATAAACAAGCATAGTAAACTCTATTTATCAAGAAATCGACGCCATCAACTCATTCACAGTGACGTTTCGATGGCGGTGACGATGGACAAACGCTCATGTTATACAATACATTTGACGGGCCCGTTGGTGTAGTGGTCAGCATGTCTGACTCTGCTCCGTAATCGTGGGTTCGATTCCCCACCGCTGACAGGTGCTTGGGTGATGAGCTTTTAAGTATTTGTTGGACGTGTCTGGGTGTTTTATTTATACAAGGTTAGGTGGGGTAAGAGAAACATAGTTTACTGGTATGTGAATTTTCTGGCCTTCAGCTATCAAAATTATACATTTACTTTGATATTAGTAGACGCATACCTTCACTCTTGAAATAAACTAACGTTTTTTTTAACACAGAACTGGATTCTTCTTGTAATTACGGCACAATTTGGTAACAAAGCCAGGTCTTTTAAATGTTCCTCTTTCCCTAGATTTGGGGTAAGAGGAACCACTCGATATTTTTACGTTAGAACTAATGTTTATAAGTATTTCCATAGCAAGTTCTAAAGTTTTTTTTTACTTAAAGGAATGAAACCTTACCTCATTTAAAATAGGCTCTTATTTAGGATGACAGCAAGCTAAAACGAAATTTGGGGTAAGAGGAACATATAGGTTAGGTCAGAGGTGCTCAACTTCCTCTGCTATTAAATGAATGTATTAAAAATAAAAATGTTAATATGCCAAAACAGATTAGGTTTTGATAAATTTCTTTCATTGATATTTAAAAATTCATCTTAAGGGAACAAAACATAAACTTTAAACACGTGAACTTTGGTTAATACACGTAATAGTAAATAATAAGTATCGCATCAAAAATAGGTAGGTACCTACTTATCACGAAAACAATAGCATATTCGTAGTAAAATATAAACTATAAATCTTTCGGGTAGGAACTTCGATCGGTCTTTCTTACGTAAGCTCGAGGCATTTTACTTTATCTGTAACAAATAAATAGATAAGCAAAACATGGCTATATACAGAACGTGATACATTTTAAATATTAGCGGTTTTTAAAAATGTTTGTTAGCCCTGAAATCGGAAAAGAGGAACATATGTTTCTCTTAACCTGGTATAGCCGTTCCTCTTTCCCACCTTGCCGTTTTGAAGTTTATGTTTTTGATGACATCGAAAAAGCACAAAATACACTCGCTACAAACAATATAATACATGGAAAATAAAAATTCAATGTCATAATTACACTTACCGTAGCAATTAACAGCAACACTGATGTTTTAAATATTTTAATAAACACAAACAAAGCACGCCGGCAGGTCTCGTTTTTTTTATTTTAAGAACATTTTTTTTTCTTCTCTGTTACTGGCTTAGATGACGTTTCGCAGCTCTATCTATCCAAGAATATTTGAACTACGCCTAATACTGTTCTAATGACGTAGTGACCATAGAGCTAGGCATTATAGTTTTCTTTTTACTAGTTACTGTTTCTCTTCCCCCAGCGTCCCTCTTACCCCACCTGACTCTAAGTATATATTTAAATGAAAAAAAAAATATGTATAAGTAAATATATCTCGTTGTCTGATTTCCATAACACAAGTGCTTTAGCTACTTAACATGGCATGAAGGCAATATGAGTGTTGTGGTGAAATATTACATATTACATACAGGATAGCTTTAGGACTCCAGCGAATTTTCGTAATAAAAAAAATCCTAAAAAAAACTCCATAGATTATTCTATCACTGCACTGGCTGCATCATCACCAACTTATACTTGTCCACTGGCTGCATCTACATATCAAATGAATACTGAGGGGGGAGAGATTACATACATAATTATATGAGTGTATGATATATGTAATAATGTTGGTCTTTTTTATCACTATGAACAATCGTTTGACCACTATCCTGCCTGATGTTTATTGAATTATCGTAATCGTTTAACAGTTAGGATGTCTATTTTTCGCACGAGTTTAAGGTTTACTTCGACGCATAACGTCACCCATTTTGGACTGCGGTGGAGACGTTAATTAATAAAGAACCGACGACCAGTAAATTGTTTATAATTATTATGTTTTTCTCATGGATTCCATTGTCAGAACTGAATCAAATAATTTTATAATAAATTAATTTATATAAGTATGTATTTACAAGAGAAAAAAAAAGTATTTAAGTAAGTATATTTCGTTGTCTGATTCCCATAACACAAGTGCTTTAGCTACTTAACATGGGACGAAGGCAATGTGTGTGTTGTTGTAAAATATTTACATTTACATTTTACTATTTACAACATTTTTATTTAAAAAAAATTGAAATGAGATCACACGGAAAAGGTCAGCTTTGGAGTAAGAACAGATTCAACACAACAAAAATAAAAAAATATTCCGTCGACTTGTGAGCTTCCTGAAGTCGTTTCTAATATAAATGAACTAAGAACATAAATCTCCCAGCCTCAGCCTCCTCAACAACGATATCTAGACATGGCATTACTTTGGGATATCAAATCGGATTCAGTTCAACAAAGGACGTCTGTGCTTTGTTGATACGTGATGCGATATTATCTCCGTCAGTTCCACTGTAGCTTCTGATAACTGCAAGGTACCTACTGTGTACAGGCCAAGCATCTACGACCATTTAATGTCATTAGAACTCGACCTTATTGATGTTTTAGTGACACGGGGAAGCTGATATACTACTAACTACTGACCGTATCAACCTACCTTCTAAACTGTTGTATAAACGATTAGTTCCGCCGCGTGGTGTTACTAACTTTTTATACACAATTCCCGTGAGAATTTTGGGATAAAATATATTACAGCTTACGTTACAACATACATACATACACTGACGTCTTTAATCCCCAAAAGGGGGTGGATAAAACCTTAGATTCAGAAGGACCCTTCGGTCGCATTTAGCAGTGGCGTGCACTGGCTTTTATAACAAGGTAGGCAGTAATCCCCAAGGATTTACACTTATGTATAGGTAATTTGTCTTTACGAAATATAGGTACCTACATATCTACTCACCCACAAAACACAGGACCTTCATTAGCCTCTGTCGTGAGTACAACAAAAAAAGATCTAGCAATAACTCTTTTATTAGGTCGGGTAACCAAGATACTAAGGTAGGCAGTGTATTTTTGCCTATATGGTGTGCACGCCACTGGCATTTGGCATAATAAGAAGTTAAGAATGTTAATTTGGATCTTCAGTTACAAGTTGCTAGCTCAAAGCCTGAATAAACCTAAATCTTCAGATACCATAGTAGGCTCCTACGACATGCCAGGAAGAACGGCAGCTGATGCATTCGATTTACGTCCGAGATCAGCATGGGATTGTAATCCAACCAAAACTACCAACCACAATTATTACGACCAAAACTACAAATCTAATATTATTCCTGTTCAAGGACTACGAGTATACACATAATCTAGATCATGTAAAAGCTTATGGTTGTTTGTCTTAGCAACCTAGTTTGTTGTTATTATTATTATTTTATCACTATGAACGAGCGTTTGACCACCACCCTGCCTGATGTTAAGCAGCGATGTGGTCTACAATGGAGCACACTTGTTCATTAGGTACCTAGTCACCTGCTACTTGTAGACCTTCAGACTGTACTGCGCACACATACTCCGGCAAATCATTCCACATCCTGGCGGTTCGCACTATGAAAGTAGACGCAAATCGTTTGGTTCGCGTAAATGGTAATTCCACCTGGTATGGATGACGTTTTTCCGTTCTCCTGGTTGTCCTATTGTAAAAACGCGAAGTATTGTTGTACTTCTACAAAATAAATTAACACTTTCCCTCCGAAAGTGTCTGTGCATCAATTCCGTATGTAAATTTCCTAACAATAACAACTCCGTGCTAATATAACAAATCTAAATGCTATCCGATCCTGGATTCTAGCAACCGAGCGTCAATCTCTTGCTTCAGCATCCAGAAGCTTTGCTGCTGAACATCTGCTACATTTTCTATTTACATTGCTGAATACGTAAACATTCCAAACGTTCCACGGGCTAAATTACAAGTTGATTCGCGTTGCAGACCGGTTTCCGTCCGGGAATTTGCAGGAGAGACATCCTCCGAGGGCGGCGCTACGGTGAAGCAGTAGTTTATAAAATGTTTGCATCATTTACATTCCATTAGTGATGTTGAAGAAGCGCGACGTGGCGGACGCGCCCTCATGATGTACAGATATTGGAAGATCTGCTTGTGTGCTCCGTTGTTCATAAATTGCTCCTCAATTCATTACTTTCGTTTGATAAAACACTGTATATGAAAGGGGTGTCTGGAGTTAGAAAGAAAGAAAGAAAAGAAAATACATTTATTCTCGCAACATAAACATTTTGAGTTCGACATAATTTGTCATAATCAGGAAAAATCTTAGATTGCTTTATTAACATTTAGTGTAGTTTTTCTTTTTTTTCTGCGACATTCTAAATACAGTGTATTTTTAGTTTTAATGGTGTTATGTTATAATATAGTTGTAAAGAATAGAGGAAATAAATATTACGTTTTAAATGTACCTATCTCGAGTTACAGTGTTTTGACTTAACAGGGTTCAATGCCTAACCAATTCTAGATTTAAAGTTGCCAAGCTTTTTATGAATTTTAATATATTTGCAACCAGAACATTAGCAGATTAAGATAAAGCGAGACAATCAGAAGCACTTGCTTAGTCAGTGACCACGAATTACTGACAGTATTTAACCCAGCCTGATAGGGAGTGAGCCTATCGCTAAACGCACACACCTTGTTGTATGCGGTGTCATAGGTTCTGGAAAACACTTTTTAAATTGGTAAAGGTACGTTTGTCTCTTTCTCACGTACCTAATAATCCGGTCCAAGGTTATGCATTGATAAACAAAATGTTCAGTCGACCACGAATCTGGTCTACCACTCTTAGGTTGAAACTCTTATGAATGTCAAATGTAATTAAGGTTAATTTTTTACTTGTCACAATATAACAAATCAACCTTATTGATGTTTTAGTGACGCAGGAAGTGTCATCAAAACACACCAACTACTTTCTAGGCCGACCGTACAATGTTAAAATTTAAAAAAATAATGCACCAAAGAATGGGTACTTTTCTTAGTAATTTAAAGGCTGCAAGAAAAATCTTTCCCAGATCTATGATCACCATAAGATGTGCCACGACAAATTCAACTAAAATAATCTAACATAGCTGCACTGCGTAAGAAAATACTTGGACTGAAAGCTCAGTTTAAAATTGTCGTTTCTTGGAAACCTGCTACAATGCGTTTGACAGACTGCTGTATTCTGAGCTGCGGTATGTAAGAAATCACATATAAAACTAGACCAAGTTAAAATGTACAAACGCGAAATTGGGTTACGTCACAGACAAGTGTTAGTTACTTTACTTTCAATATTTTCTTACTAGAGAAAGAGATATGAATTTTAAAGTCGGAATTTCGTTTCCGTCTGAAATTTATGCTATTCGAAGAGAGCAGCGTAGAATAATCCGTTTCTGGACTTCGGCACCGCTAGGTCGGTTTTTGGTAATTTTTTACATTTTGTTAGTTTTTATACATTACTAGAATGTAGGTGAAGCGAAAGGGGTATGTCAGGACCGTGACAAATGGAGATCTGTAGTATCTGCCTACCCCTCTGGGAGACAGGCGTGAAGTGTATTTAGTTCAGTAGGTCTGAGAATCGGCTACTATCTATTTTTTATGCATATACCAGTTGTATTTCTCCCTATAAACGGGGTACAAATGCAACCTATTATGGCAAAACAAATATTTGCCGGGGACAGCTAGTATAGGTACTATAAGAAACAGATCGAACAAGGAAATAACTATTGTATATAATTATGTAACCTTTTATATATATAGAAAAATGGACAAAGGATTTGTTACTAACGTTTTCCCTAGTTACGTGTTTTCAAATCTGAACCCTTTCTTTAAGTAGGTAAATATTTATTTTTCTCTTCGTGAAATTCATTTCGGCATCCAAAAATATGGGTCAGTGTTCACGAAATGGCATAATGCCTGAATTACACGGAGTCAGTTAATGTCGTAAGAGTTAGCGCCTGTAAACTTATGCGTAGAAAGTAGAAGGTAACGTGAAAATTACTTGAAACCGGAGATCACAAGCCAGCCAGGATGTGGAATGACTTGCCGGAAGCTTTGTTTCCTGCACAGTATAGTTTGGAGGTCTGCAAGTCACTGGGGGTAAATAGGTATCTAATGAACAAATGTGCTTCGTCGTAGACCACATCTCTGCTTAACGCCAGGTAGGGTCGTGGTCAAACGCTTGTTCATAGTGCATTAAAAAAAATTGAAACATGTATGAATGTAGATAAAGTGAAAGGGGGATATCAGGATCGTAACAAATGGAGCTGTGTAATATGTGCCTACAACTCTAGGAGATAGGCCTAAAATGTATTAGTTTCTGTCGATGCTCCATCTCTTTCTAAAAAAGGCTTCTATCCCTGCATCGTCGGACGCAGCAGACTAGTGCACGCTATTGGTGGATGTAATTTCGAGCAACTCTATAGGTTCTGCTACTCTGACACGGGCGATAGACAGAGATGACGCTATAAGACAAGTTTACGCTTGCATAATAAACGTACTGGACAGAAACTGGCTTCTTGCATTTTCATGGAGTCAGTGATGGTCAGAAGTGTTGATCTTCATGAGGCAGTGTAGGTCTCTATATATCCTACTGTGTGTAAATGGACCCCGAGCATTGGTTTTAGAAACTTTATTAGATTGGATTTTTTTCGTTTTGTTAATTGTTCATTGTACTTTTGACGAGCTCAACAATGCTTAAATTGCTCGGAATCCATTTCATCATCATCATCAGCCCATACTCGTCCACTGCTGGACATAGGCCTCTCCAAATTGCACATTACTGTGACAGGACATTGACCACAGACTGAATGGGGTCCATTTAAACGCAGTATATCATCATAATCATCAGCCACATGACGTCCACTGCTGGACGAGAGCTTCCCCCAATGATTTCCATTATCATTGGAGGGGAAATGTCAATAATCGCCACGCTTGGCAGGGAGGTTGGCAATCGCAGTGGTGTTGTGGTTTAACTCACAGAGAACGCTGCAGCCCGTAATCTGCAGGGTTCCAGTATATACGAATTATCGGTGAGTACTGACTTGACATTGGACTGTCCTTAGTAACTGACTCCGTGTGATTCAGGCAAAACGATTAAAGTTAAATTCGCCTTAAATATCAGAGATCTCTTAAGGCGAAGCACTCTTTCACTAAACCCATTAAAAGCTGGAATGTGCACTTATTTTCCCGGTTAATGGGGAATGCTTTCCGCACTCCGAGCTAATTACTGCTAGTTCTTTTTTTCCGCCGTAGCTTTTTTCAATTCACATTTATTTTTAAAATGAAGTAAGTCTGTTTGTGCCAAGTACCTACTAGCTTGCAATTTAGTTAAGCCGCCTTTGATAAGGTGTTTGTTAGGTTTTTTTTCCTGAAAGTAGAATTCATGTTTGTGGAAACTACAGTTTCTTTTGAGGTTCTGACGGTCAAATATGCAAACGTTTTTTAATGTCTTTGCGATGACGTCACAGATGCCGCAGAATATCTAACTCGTCGGTAGTAAAGTTTGAAAAATATTAAAATTGTGAATTCCTCTCGTAACGCATTTGAAGTGTATAAAACGCTTATTCTATCTCTGCCATATTTCCTTAAAATTAGATGTGTTCTGACAGCTGTCAAAATGTGTTTCCATGTAGTTTGTCCAGAGAATTAGGCCCTTCAGGTCCAAAAGAATTTGACATGCCTGGATGAGGCAGTGCTGATATCACATCTACTTTCATTCATAAAAAAAAGAGTTCAAGTTCTTTGCTTTTTCCAAATTTAAGTAACGATTATTGTGACGGGAAGTTCTCGATAAGTGTAATGCTAAAAAACGTTGGACTATCTCCAAGGTTTTCAGTATTCTCTTTGCTGCGAGTCATTATTATGTCACTAAAAAGTGAGAGTCTGATTATGCAGAACTAGAGAGATGAAGGAATTTGTTAGGAAATACGTACACAAACTAATTTAACAACATATTTAAGTAGGGATGTCCGAGGTGATCACGGGCTGCTGTCTTAGAATGTTGATAAAAATGTCGATAAAGTGGAAGTTCCAGGGGAGTAAGGGACTAAGGAAGTTTAGTTCGGCTTTCCGCCGGCAAACTGATGGCAACCATTTTTTTGGGACACTGAAGGGTTATTGATGATTGATTACCTGTCCAGAAACTGTACAATGAGTGCTCAATATTATGCTGATTTATTGGACAGATTGCATCAAGTCAAACTCAGCAGGCGTTCTGATTTTGCAGAATACTGGATGGTGACCGATCCCTTACGGAGCATTTTGAGGAAGCATATAAAAAACGTTTAAAGGTTATGTCACTTATTGATAAATGTAGGTAATAAGTGTATATTTATAGATTAAATAATATACGTATACATGTACATAAGAGTCGACCTGAAAACCTGGTCTATCGCCCTAAGGTCGAAACTCCTATGTATGGCTTACCAATACCGCCATCGCGATTTTACATTATAGGACAACCAAGAGAACGGCCAGTTGGTATTTTATTATTTATTTATTTTATTTACTTCAAGTGGAACATCAACAGCTTTCTCTTAAAACTAGTTACAAAGTTAACAATATAAATGTCAATGATAGATGTTCACATATAATACCAAAAAATGCAACACTAACCTAGCTTAAACTAAAAATAACAAAGATATATTAATAATTAATAAGAGACAAAAAAAATTAAAAAAAAAACAAAAACAAATAAGTAAGTAGAAAAATAAAATAAAAGTATGCAAAATTAATAAGATTATTTAAAAACTAAAACAATTAAAGTATGGATGACATTTTACGGAAACCAAACGGTTTGCGTGTACTTTCATAGTGCGAACCGCCAGGATGTGGAATGACTTGTCGGAGTCCGTGTTTCTTGGGTAGTACAGTCTGAAGGTCTTCAAGACGCGGGTAAATAGGTACCTAATGAACAAGTGTGCTCGATCGTAGACCAAATCGCTGCTTAACATCAAGTAGGACGGTGGTCAAACGCTTGTTCATTGCGTTTAATTTTTTTTTACATATTTTCTCAATGCAACAACTCAACCTTATTGACGTTTTAGTGACACAGTCAAAACTGATAGACCACTTTTTCTTAACCGATATTTTGAAGTATTTTATTAATTTCATAGTAGTAACCAGCCCCCGGAGCAAAGCGCTCCGAGAAAGACATGACAAGACATTTCAGGCACTGGGATTGGTTGAAACAAAGTAAGTCGCACGATGTGTGACATAACAGCCAATCATACCGTGTATTTGCTCTATGTCGTGTCTTTCTTGACGTGCTTGCTAGGGCTGGAATGACTAAAAAGTTAGAAAGAAAGCTTAGGAAGCTCCTAAGTTTTCTGCAATAGACGTTCAGCTAATTACTTTAAGATACTAATTACATGAAGCCTGTTAACGACTGAAGACGCGACGAGGAACTGACGCATACTGTAGCCAATGCCCCAGAAAGAGTGAGTTGACAACAAAACACGGATGGACACAGATGATTTGTAGGGAGTAAAGAGAACGTGTCCATTGACAAGAGGCAAAAGCTAGTAGACGCGCATGGGATTTGCTCATACGTCGTGAGTCAGGCAGGGTTTGAGTGTTGGTGGGCTTATAAAAAAAAATACACTTCACGCCTTTATATCCCAAAGCGGGGTAGGCAGAGGCACTTGCGAAGCAGGTGGTGAGGATGGAAGAATTAATTAATCTCCAGAATCCATACAACAGCTTTCATAATGTTTACGTTCCGCAACCAACTCAAAGAAAAAACCGATTTCGACCAGGACAATATTGAGATAAGGTTTGCTGAACTGAATCAAATGTAAATGGGATGAAAATGGAACCACCAGATTTTAAACATCCAAATCGGTTCATCCAATCAAAAGTTTTGAGGTGAGGAACACACATAAAAATACCGTTGAATTGATAACCTCCTCCTTTTTTTGTCGCGTAAAAATAATCATGTTCCATCCGAAAACTGAATTAATAATTCGAGAGAAAGTGAAATACGTAGCGAGTGAAGAACGTTGCTTGAAACGTAATTAAATAAATTACAAAATTAACATGAATTGGGGTACCAATTCAAAATTAGGAATTTCTGAGAAAATATGTGTATATTTAAACTTCTAATTGTACACTGAATGCGTGGGTTGTATCATTAGGTGAATGAAATATTTTCCTTTCAGCACCGTTTAATATAATACTAGCTGTGCCCGCAACTCCGTCCGCGCGGAATTGTGTCTTCAGGTAGCAGATTTAATAATTAAAGCAAAATATTTTATGAATATGGTACGCTGTTTCACATTTTGTAAATACTTCTCGGTTTTTGGCACTAACATTCATTTTGTCACTTTTGGTTTGAGCATACCCATAGAGGATGGATGAAGGATAGCGGAAGTTAGCATGAAAAGTACCTCCAACTCGATGATAAAAGAGCCTCAAGCTAGTGGTCTTAGACCTGTTGGGCTCGTGAAAATGAACTGTCGCCAAAACTTTTACTATTTCAATAATACAGATGGACATCTGCAAGCGACTTTGTTTCATTCTATATAGTGACTAGTGATCAGAAGGGTTGTTTTCCCGAAAACCCTCTCTTATCTTACGTCTGAATGGCAAAGGGGACCTCTGTAAAATGTTCATAATTATAAACGTACAATGATTTCGGATGAGCGATAATGAGTTCGTGATGAACAAGGACTTTTCTGAAGCTATTCCGTGGAACACAGCTTGTGACTGACGTATGTCCTACATTGAATAGAGTTTTTGACATTGGGAATCATTGACAATCAGAACAGTCTGTTCACAATGGGGAATTTTCAGGGCTGGGAGAAACAGGTTCTCTTAGTTATGCCAGATGTCGCTAGTTGTACTAGGGGGACAAATGTCAACGAAATTACTAACTTCAAGCAGTCCGTATGAAGGTGACAGTATTTTATTTATCTGAAGTCTCTCAAAAAACTCACCCAATTAATAAAAAAACACACTAAAATATAACTGACAAAAGCCCCCCTGGATGTCTACTTGCGACATCTAGATAAGAAACTTTTGGAGTTTGAAAATTCCCCATTGAGTATTGAGTTTGTGAACGTACACTACCCTGATGCAGCAATAGTCGCTTTAGGAAAATATAAGGCGTCACAGCCGTAAAAGGATGTATGTCACTATTCCCATTACCTATTGCATTGGTAATATTGAGACTTCGAGGGGCCAAGTCTCACTCTTGTAGTTGTGTTGTGATGTGATGTTGTCAACGTTCAATGTTTAATTCACATAGGAAAAAAGTATCATATTGTACGCATAGGCAATGTCAAATTCGTCCTTCGAATCCAAAAATAGACTATGTGAGTTTTTACGAAGGTTGCTACGAAAACTGTCATCGAAATGGGCCTAAGGGAAACATAATTATGCTCGTCTATACCATCTACACTCGGGAGCAATGAAATCGACTCATTTTATTACTGCAACCAGTAGTATACTGAGTAGATTTCATTGTTCCACACTGTATCTATACCAATATTATAAGAGGAAAGGTTTGACTTTTTGTTTGTTTAAATTGAATAGGCTTCGAAACTGCTAGATAGATTTGAAAAAATCTTTCATTGTTGGAAAGCTACATTATTCCTAAATAACATAGGCAATACTTTATGCCCAGATTCCCACGGGAACGAAAATACGCGAGGAACACCGCGAATAAAAAACTACAATTGTCAATGATAGAATGAGAAAACACGACGAGAATAGAAAACGCCAGGTTGTTTCACCCACGCCACCGCCAGAGGGCGCCCCTCTTGGCGAGACGCGACGAGACGCGCCAAAATTAACGGAAATCTCAACAAGAGCCTTAAGTGATGGAGAACCTCTTTATTAATATCACGAGTTGGTGTTCGTACTATAGAT
>SJJU01072959.1:11835-23510 GCA_012932125.1 Conopomorpha cramerella | reverse complement strand
CAGATTGGTGATGTCTGGCCGAAGGTGCGTGAAAAGTACTCGAACGGGGTCATGTATGAAAAGATGTATGAATGTAGATGAAGCGAAAGGGGTATGTCAGGACCGTGACAAATGGTCGTGACAAAATCTGTAGTCTCTGCCTATCCCTCTGGGAGACAGGCGTGAAATGTGTGTATGTATGTCTCATAACTGTAGTGTGGTAGGTAGGCTGAGACAATTGCTAAGCAAAAGCCCACAGCTCACTAAACGTATTCAACGCAAACGTGATAAAGGGTAAGCAGATCGCCGTTAAAGGGCTCAAACCCTGTACCCGCGTCTCATCACGATGATTTCCTTCATCATAATATTATTTAGTTCTTAAGATCACATTTTAGCCTCTGAAAAAAAATCGATGGTCCCTATTAAGAAAGTCGGATCTACAAAACGGAACATGTTCCGGAGAGAAGATAGAAGCTAGTTTGGATATTAAAACTAAACTACTTGTGGTACATACTTCAAATTTATAACAGCTTATAATCTTTGGTATCTTTACGAGATGTAATATACGTATAAGTTTATAGATCTTAATATCGCCAATCTAACGATGTAGATACATACATACATACTACATACTCCTAAAATTGTACTACCGACATTTTCAATTGGGACCATCGAAATATTCCCATTGGTACACACCCAGTTAACAGCCGAATTTGAACCTAGAATCTTCCGATTGCAAATAAAACTAGGCTAGACAAAAAATCGTACACCAAATAACTGTAATAGAGCGGTACATTTTCTCACGCACAAAAATCCCTAATCTACATAATTATAAAGGCAAGTTCACACCGATAATAGACGCCCCCCTCGCAGTCACTCGCAGCGAATTGTCGCCGACTAATTGCACACTAGCAATATCTGTACCACTTGGCGACATCGCCACCTATACGGACAATTTGAACTTTACACTTTATCAAAACCACTTTGACCCCGTACTTGTGTACTCTCCCTTACATAGAAAAGCTTGTAGTGCTGTTTCATTAAATTTGTCCGTGACTGTACTTAGTGGAGAAGTAACACCACATTCATGTTATAGGACCTTTTTCTATCGTGCCCAATCATTACATCAGAAGGCCGATTCTGCTATCGAAATAGCTAGTCAATTAATTGCTGCTGATGCAGTTCATAGCTGTTATCGTTCAGGAAAATTTACGTTTGAAGTGGACAAAAAGAGCAGTGTACTGAATTAGTACTACAAACTACCGTAAACTTTAAAAATTCGTTGAAACGGGCGTCAAACATGATATCGGGACTTTTTTATGCGACTTCAAAAAAAGAGGAGGTCCCAATTCGTCTGTATTTTTTTTATGTTTGTTACCTCAGAACTTTCGCCTGGGTGAACCGATTTGGATGTTTTTATTTTATTTTAAAGCTGGTGTTTCCCGTTTAGTCCCATATAAATTTGGTTCAGTTCCGACAATGGCATCAATGACCACATATACCAGGATATTCCCACCCACTTTCCCACCACTGTGATTCCTGTTAGAGCCAGGATCTACAGCGGCATCCAGAATAGACAAGAGCTCAATCAGTGACGACTGGGCTAGATCCCGGGGGGGGGGCTAGCCTTCTGTCTTGGATCCCACATAGTTATTAAACTAAAGACCACATATATGTCAAATTTTGCTGGTTGAAGTCGGTTCTTTTTTCAAGTTATTCTTTCAAAATACTAACTTGTATAACGCTAGCAGAATTAGTCCCGTATTCGTATACCTCTGCTATACGGACTCTTTGTCAGTATCACCCTTCATTAGAGTAAGTGATGACGCTTAAATAACTATTGTGGCATTCAATTTGGTAATTGCATGGGCACGTGTCTATTTGCCGCCTCAAGGCTTATTGTTGCTGCGAAATTGGACTTTTTTAACCGCCATTGTTGCTAGTTCCGTATGTCCCTTTTTTTTTTTGTTGTTGTTACGGGTACTTCTTATTTTGCGGTTATTGCGCTATTTGAATGAGCACTTACGGAATTAGGTAGTGACTAGCATTTTTTTTTTGGTTAGGATCTTTTTATATGAAGTTTTTTGGTGTGAGAGACATTTATATACTTATTTCTGTACTATCATCATCATCATCAGCCAGACTTCCAGTTCCACACGACAAGATCCTCCCCCAAAGATTTCACTTTATTATTTGGGGTGTAAATTCCAATAATCGCCACGCTTGGCAGGCAGGTTGGCGATCGCAAAGGTGTTGTGGTTTAACTCACAGAGATCGCTGCTGACCGTCTTCTAGAGGGTTCCCTCGATCGCCTCGCTCCGACCTCCAAGACGGAAAAGTTGGACTGAAAAGTTACACATTTGTATTCCACTAGCCGTCACCACACGCCTAAGTTTTTTCGCATTTCTGTACTAAAGGTTACTGGGATTCTAAATCCTTCAACAAATCTTGGCATTTCATTTTATTTCACATTATACTTATTGTCAATACGGATATAAGAATGACTCACTTCACTTCACGCCTTTTAATCCCAAAGCGGGGTAGGCAGAGGCACTTGCTAAAGCAAATGCCCACAGTTCACCAAGCGTATGTAACCCAACGTGACAGGGGATGAGCCCATCGCCGTTATAGGATTCACACTCCTTATGGTGTGCGGGTTTCATCACGATGTTGTCCTTCACCGTATGAGCGTTGCATTGCGTACATAGGATCTGAAAAAGATTCTCATTGGTACACGTCCATTAACCGGACTCGAACCCGCGACCTCCCGGTTACAAGTCAAGTATCCGACCAACTGGACAACAGACGCTCCCACCACGACCACCACAGAATGACTCCTTATTGATAGTATTAGTAAGTTTCGTAAAACAAAACATTATTTCTAAACTACCCAAGGATGTTAAAATTTGCACATTGAAGTAGTTACAGTTAAAGTAAGTAGTTATTTTGATAGGTTCCTTTCTTTTCCGTTGAAAATTATAAATAGAACGCTAATAAATTTCATTTACTCATAATTGGATCATACATTCCTGTATTTTAAGATTCGATGCATTAGGCATTTAAAATATTCTTATTACACAGCGATTTCAAAGACAACTTTCCAGTTCGCAAATTGTAAAAAAAAAACTAAATAAAATTCGTCTGCCTTCAATTAACATCAAAGATTAGAACTTCTTGACTTGCTTCCAGAAAAAAAGTGAAACCCACGCAATATATTAATTAGGCCGAAAACTTTTATAAAGAATTCACAGACGTTCCAAATTCAAATGATCCGGTAATGATAATGAGCAGCAATTTGGGTAATGGAACCTTTGTGTATAGTTCCAAACTACTAATTTGAGCCTTCACTTTTTAAGAAATGTAGGCAATGGTAGCTCAAATGTTGTACTGAACTGATTTGGTCGATGTTCCATATTACTCGTCCTTTTTGCGCCAGTAACCTAGGAAACTTTTTAGATTGATTTTTGAAACTTTTTGAATGCACCCTAATGATTTTCAGCTTTTACATTTTTAAGGTTATCACACGGAAGCTTATCTTATATCTTAGGAATAATCAACGCTTATGTAATGCTTGATGCGCATTTGTTTCTTTTTGACACTTACATACAGTCGGTCATAGCATAAAACTTACCTGAGTAGTGCTTGGCATAGATTTCAGAATACGGGCGTTAATGTCGAATAATATTTGAATAGCTTTTTACACACTTTTGTTGGCAGAAACATTAACTTTTACAGACCTTAAAAAAGAAAGTACGCAATTGCGTAAATGTCATCATTCGAGTATATATATAAAATACCTTCAATAACTCCGATTAGTACCTTACTAATAAAATCTCAATTGTTACAGACGAGTACGATTCCCGTTCATCGAACACGGGCTCACCCCACCATCGGCACCCTTCCCCCACCGATCTCCCATACAACCAGTACCTTCCCCACTACGAGAGGAAATCGAGTCCACAGCGCGACCCCTCGCCCAACCTCACGTATAACGACTACCAAAGCAACGGAAGGAAGAAACGTTCCCGAGCTGCATTCTCACACGCCCAAGTATACGAACTAGAGAGACGTTTCAGCCAACAAAGGTACCTCTCAGGACCAGAGCGAGCTGACCTCGCCGTCAGTTTGAAACTCACAGAAACACAGGTCAAGATATGGTTCCAGAACAGGCGGTATAAGACGAAAAGGAAGCAGCTGCAGATGCAGGAGAACGGCATGCTCGCGGCGGCAGCAGCAGCGGCCGCAGCCAATCACCACGCGAGGAAGGTAGCTGTGAAAGTACTCGTTAACAATAACGGCCAATCGATACCTGATCTTACTAAACCGTATCCAGTGCTGAATAAAGCTCTGAATCCGGCGATGTTCACGCCACCGAACCTTCTAGATAATACATCGATATTGAAACATTTCGCTGGAGTTTACGGTGTAGATTTCAATAAGAATCCAGAATACAAAGCACTGTTGCAGGAATCGTATAACCAGGCCGTACTACAGTCGTTGTATGGACAGCATTTGGGAATGAACTACCCGAATCTACCTCTTCCATACCTATATTACCCTGGTCACCCTGCGCTTGGTATGTCATTACCTTCCGAAACGGTACTGGAACGAAACCAGATTGGTGCCGACAAGAAAAACGAGAGGGAAACGAGTGCGAGCGAGACGAAAGACGTCAAAATGAAAATTAGTGACGTCAACGAGAACAGTAATTGTAGCGTCGACGGCAATATTGAGGTAGAGAATTAGGTTAATTTTAATATTAACGTTACCAAAGACATAGCATTTCACAGTTGATTTGTTCATCATGGTCATCATTATGATTTTTCAATATGACGTCAGTGTGGTAGACGGTTGTCAAACTAGGGCATCTATTGCGGTTTTATTTTAGTTATGGATATGACTTTGTACCCTATACTTGCCATTCTTTTGTATGAAGATGTTTGAAATGAAAAAGAGACAGTTCTATTGTCATCATAATCAAACCGCAATGGGGAACGAGAACTCTGAATTTTCTTTGATAAATGATGAAAATGTACGGCTTGTCTAATGAATCTGTCTTTTCACACAGTTTGTTAAACTACAACGTAGGATGCAAAGTGCAAAAATATTTGGCATACCTAAGTAGTTTCTTTTTAAGCCACTTCGAAAAAGAAGTCTTTCCCAATTCGACCGGGTGTGTGAGCTTTTTATGTTTCTTTATAAACGACGAAGGAATCCGCGACCTGTCTTTTTTTTGTTGGAAAGTAACTAAGCTAACGAAGGCCCTGTGTTTTGTGGGTGAGTAGATATGTAGGTACGTTTATTTCGTAAATACAAGTTATGATACATAGATATGAATCCTTGGGGATTGCTGCCTATCTTGTCGTAAAAGCCAGTGCACGCCACTGTTTAAAATTATTAATACACTAGCTGATCCGGCAAACATTATTGTTTTGCCACATGAACGCTTTTGTACCCCGTATATTGGAAGAAATACACCTTTTAAACCTTCTCTCGACTTCCACGTGTGATTCAAGACCAAAATTAGCCCAGTCGTTTTTGAGTTTTAGCAAGAGTAACCAACATCAATTCATTTTTATATACATATATGTATAGATTGGCGGACAGGAAAACAGTCTCAATATATGTTTTATTGTTATGACAGCTATAGGTGTTTACTGCCCTGGAAAGAGTTAAATTGGTTGATTTCTCAAAATTAAGCGTGAAAATAAAAAGTTCTAAGTACTTAACATAGAGAGAGAGTGAGATCAAACTGTATTTGGTTATAAGAAGAATTACAACTCCCTAATTACCTCAAATCAATTTATGCAGAATGCAAAGACACGAAAAATTATGTTAGGTATTTTTGCACTAAATCTTCGTTAGTCAATTGTTATTTTTTTAGTCTGCAGTTAGTTCTTATGTAACTGTCACTAGAGCCCAATTTATTAAAACATTAATGTGTGCCTTTTTTACCAAAGATTATAAAAAAATACCAAAGATCAAAGGCGGACGTGTACCAGTGGGACTCTTTTTCAGAGCCTATGTACGCAACGCAACGCTCGTACGGTGAAGGACAACATCGTGATGAAACCCGCACACCACAAGGTGTGTGAACCCTATAACGGCAATGGGCTCACCCCTATCACGTTGGGTTAAATACGCTCGGTGAACCGTGGGCATTTGCTTTAGCAAGTGCTTCTGCCTACCCCGCTTTGGGATTAAATGGCGTGAAGTGTATTTTTTTTACCAAAGATCTCCAAAGATATTTAATTTTTACTTATTTCTTTTTGTTACAAAAATATTTCGTGAAAAATTTCATTACTAGTGAGTAAACTGTTGTAAATTTAAATTGCAGTTTTTATGACTTAAATTAGATAATAAATATTAAAAAATAATTATAGGTACTTAAATGTCTTGTTAAATTGTTATTGTATTTAAGTTGTACATAAAAAAAAATCTTTGTAAATATGTCTCTACTTATATTTCTGATGAAATAATAAAAGTGCAATGAATATTAAAATTTGGACTGTTTTTTTTAACTATCCTTCAAGAAGGATACTCCTTCTTTAATCGTGGGTTCATAAAACCATTATGGATACTTCGCCGCTGGTGGAATCAACGGCGGGGTTATGTGGGACTCGCTCCCACTAAAACCCTGGTGATCACCAACGCGTTAATTGCCGAGAACCCGGAACAGGCTAATATAACCTAACCATTATATCAGCCAGAGCTAGACAATCTATCCACAATATCAAGAAAGGAAAATCAACCAGAGAAAAGTGTTTTTACCTGAACAAAATATCTTTCTTTCAACAAACTGCAGTGAACAGCTTAGCTAAACTTCTAAAACGTTGACTATAATGTTACTCCCTTACCAATAAACGCGTTGTCACTTACACAACGGTTATTACAGGTCTACTTGAACTGGTTATTCCGTATTTGACATACAACTGACAAGTTAAGTTGAGCTTTGTGTATCTTCCAAATAGCAATTCCGCCATTATTAGTAAGGACTTTAGCATTCACGATCTGTCTTTACCAATACTATTGCTGATTAACATGCGCATTTAAATATTATATCAGCTAGAGCTAGACAATCTATCCACAATGTTAAGAAAAGAAAATCAACTGGAGAAAATTGTATTTACCTGAACAAATTGTCTTTCTTTCAACTTAAACTGGAGTGAGTACCTTAGACTTAAGGTTAGCGTTCACGATTTGTCCTTACCAATAATACCTATCGATGATTTGCGGACAAAATATTTTCTGTGAACCGCGAATATGCTCAAATGAGTAACGGATTATCACCCCCCATGGTTTTATTATGATTATTTAATCCCTCTAGTGATGAGGTAATTTTATAGTACAAATAATAATTGTATGGCTTCTTTTTTATTTACTCAACAAAGTAAATAAGTACAATTTATTCAAGAATTTTATTCATTCATTTTACCCAATCACTAAAATCAGTATGTACATTTCAACCGCGCGGAGAACTGTTCCGATTGGAACGATTTTTATAGGGGTTTGTAAACATTTATTACAAACATAAGGTCGAAGGAAAAATTTATTGAACAAAAATTGTCTATGACCAAAAGAATATGGCTGCCCGGCCTGCATGATACGGTAGATAGCACACGCTGTCAAACAATATCTATACTATAAATATGGACATATAATACATCGTTGGAAATGTTTGTTAGAGTTAAAATCTACATACAACAGTTGCCACCAAAATATTACATAGATAACGGGATCTAATCATAACAGTATAGAAATAGAAACAGAAAGTCACAAACACATTAAATAACAAGCGTCTAACGTTAATGAATAATATCTCGCAATAGCCAGTGGACGCTCACTCTAACGAAACTATTTCTCAACGTTTCTAGGTACATAAAAACCTCCTCAAAAATAATTCTGAACAAAAATTTCCCAGACAGTTTCCTCAGCGCGGAGTCGTCACGTAGTAATTCGACGACGTCGGTCGTTGGACGGCACTCGAATCTTCTTCACTTGAAGAATATCCACAAAATCACTTGGCGGCAAATTGCAGCGGGACTTGAGGACGGGCCTTCGGATGATGTTGGGTGGATGAGATTGGATTACTACCGAGTACCGTCGGTGATCTTAGATCAATATTTTGAAGCGTGAACCAAGAGCCGATTAGGGGGCCAAGTTTGCTACGTACTCATCAGCACCGTAGCTGCGAATAATCTGCATCGCTGTTTTATTGACTAAAGTAACGATATCCTTATCATTTTCCATTTGAAATGCACTTGTCTCTTTTTGACAGTCAGATTAAGCATAAAACTTACCTGGTGCTTAAGTATACTACACTCTGGTAGTTGCATCGCTCTGGCATGGTGGCGACAAACGATATGCATTATGGTGGCCATACATGCTACGAGAAATCGTTACGATCAGACTGTGCAGTTCGAACGTTGATACGTTAAGCTATAATTCCCAGCTACTGTTTCACATGAAAACCTGTCGTATTTACAACCGACGACCTTTCTTGTTTCTTCAAAGTCTTTTTAATATGTCGATTTAATGTCTTTCAAAATGTTTAGCCTAGCCTTCTCGACAAGAAACTCACCGCCACGCAGCTTTCTTATCCGCGTTCATCCTTAGATATGTAGATTGGGAAAGTCCTGAGCAATGATAGTTTAGATATTTATTACTATTACTGCACAGTACACCATCCGTGATTTTGTCAGCATATTTACCACATTTTTCCGATTTTTCATTCTTCAGTAGGTAATAAAAACAATATAAGAAGTGTTTATATTTTTTGTTAATTTTATATAGTACATTAACTGTAGTAAAAAGATATCAGCATCCACCATTTTATTTTTCATCTCCCTGCAAAAAACAGAACCAGTTAGGAGAAGTAATGTCAAATTCGCTTCACTTTGTACATGTATGTACATATTTATTGAGAAACAAATAAATAGCGTCACATCCACACTATTACAGCCCCCTGTACTATAGACCCGAGAATAAAATTAACATATGAATACTGAGCCAAAGCGTGACATTATGAAAATGCCTTCGTTTCCGCTCGAAGAATGACAAGAAAGCTGCTGAGATGATGAATAGATGCTTTCCACTGTGCCCTTATACGACTTGTGCCTCTATTAACTGAAATTTGCAAATTTCCTTGAATATTTTCTAGAAAACTTTGATAATTTACACCCTAAACACCTTAGTATACTTAAGAAAATAAGTTATACAGTGTTGTTCTTTTCTATTACTTGACATAATCCCAGCAAACGCAATATCACGCTCTGATAAGCGCACGATGGCTTACAGAAAGCGAGAAGCCGAACACAAATCACAGTGGCGTGCAATTGGAGAAGCCTATGTTAATTAATGGATGAATATGGGCTGATGATAATGGGAAAGTGAGTTTCTTTGTTTGTTCCGCTTCCACGCCGTAAGTACTGAACCGATTGCTTTGGAAATTTTCAGACGTATAGTTAGAAGTCCCATTTAAATAATAGGGTACTTTTTATCCCCGACAAAATTCATATTCCCGAGGGAAAACAAAAATATTCCTTTATACCGCAATATAACCGAAGTCCACGCTGGCGAAGCTGCGGGCGGAAAGCTAGTTTGATTATAATTTTGTTCTTTTGGATCATTTGACATTTCCGTGAAAAAAAAGAAACATTATGAAAGTTCCACAATCTGCTCAAATTATGTGTATAATTATAGGTACGTATTATATTATGGTTTCTACACACATCAAAAGTGTCTAGGGATCAAGTACATTTTAGAAGAATGAAATCAAGAATATATTTAAAAAAAACTGAATTCATTCATAATTTATTCCAAATGTGGTAATAAGTCATTGATATATGCATGGGGAATTAGGTAGGTAGACCAATGCAGAAGATTAGATTTTATTTAAATAAATTAAATTTTTTTAGAGCTAAAAATGTTCTTGATCCCTAGACACTTTTGATGTGTGTATTACGATTACGTACACTTGTGTTCAATAAAGTATCTACACAACATCATAAAACACAACCATAAGTAAGTAAATATATCTCTGTCCACCATCGAAATACACGCATGACTGCATCTCAGAAGTGTATACAAAAAGATTTGTTTAAAATCTCAACACACAATAAAAGTAAAAACTCAATCAATCCATTCTCAATACCAGAATCCAAACGCATCACTCCTCTTCCTGCGTTAAAAGCAATTCACTCAATAGCAAGAATCCATCATTTTTGAGTGAAAATCTCTCATTACAAGTCTCTGTAATTATCACACTTTATAACGAAACAAAACCGTTTTAATTTGAACCCTCCTTTTATTGGATTTTAGTTATAACTTAGAGCATTCTTATTTGTACAAGTGTCAATAGCGAGGTGGCAATGGAACCTGAATGATTACTAACTGTTGTAAACACTGAAACATTACGGGACGTCCTCCGTCGGGATGTTTAGGAATGGGATGTATGTGTTTTTTGTCGATATCGATGAAAAATATGTGTAATCAATCCAATGTACGTTTCATGAAACTGCTCGTAACTAGCATTAATAGTATAATTTAACGCCTAGTTTCTAGTACGCTCATTAAACAAAATCAGGCATCAAAGCTACCGTCTTCCTACTACTTTTCCTGTCAAAAAGAAAAAAATAATTAATAAAATTTTGTGGCAATCTAACTACCCAGCAGGAACTGGGATTACGTATATACTCAAAGTTTAATTGTGTCCATTTGAGCAGGTGTCAATACCTCGGCCCGGTCTCTTAAACTTATTCATATACCTACAGAAAGCACAAGAATGCAAAAGCACAAGCTTTCTTGTCATTCTTCGAGCTCGTATTACTATGTCTCTGTAAACTTTAGAACTAAACCTTCACAATATTACTTTTAGACGTCAAGCTAGAGATTGTACAAAATTTTCTAAGATCATAATTCCATATTAAAATAAACAAAACAATCGATATCGATATTCCAACATCCAAATCTCATCCCAACCCAACAGTACAGTACCATTAACTGCCATCGCTCGCAGCGGTAGGGTTACTAATGTGCACGTGCGCTGGCGCCGGATGTGTCGTCAGGTAAACAAACAAACATACGGACGGACGCACGCTGCAGTAATGTGAAGCATCCTTTTCGTTTACAACAACGACAACACGGTTCACCTTATGCGAGCGCCACACTATTGGTTCCATGTTCAACTATGGAATCCAATATAAAACCGCCATCTTTTTTTTAGAATTGTAAACAAGCGTTTGGCCACCATCCTGTCTGATGTTAAGCAATGATTAAGCACATTAATCTTGTTCATTATAATGACAAAAAATATTTATATAGATAAATAAATATTTATCAGACCAGGGCCTCCCCCACTTCCATGACCATTTGGGGGAAATGCCAATAATCTATAAATTCCAATATAGTATATTTTAAACGTTGATTAACTAGTAAGAATGTCAACTTCAGACCGTATTCTCCGTATTTAGCATACAGTTAACCACCTTTGAAACCTTCACTGAGTTTTATGAATACCGCAGTAAATTATGTACTTAGGTAATTACACCAATTATATATTGGATAATTATACTAAAACAATTAATCCCATCCCAGGCGTGAGAGGCACTTGCTAAAGCAAGTACCCACGGTTCATTAAGCGTATTTAACCCAACGTGACAGGGGGTGAGTCCATCGCCGTTATAGGGTTCACACAC
>SJJU01072959.1:0-11605 GCA_012932125.1 Conopomorpha cramerella | reverse complement strand
AAACAATTAATTCTATAAAGTCCAATGGAGTGTATGTTTTTCCACATTCACACAAAACTTAAAAGTCCAGAGTAGAGCCGGGGCCTTGTTTACAATAATGAAATCACACATCACCATTTGCAAAGTATACACCAATAAAATTGCAATAAAACGCTTTGCCGATCATGAGAACCGGGTATCTGTAACAAATGTGCTTCAGATTAAGGCCACTTTTAAGGACATGCGGCGCGATGGGCTTCGCGTTGGGCGCTCATATTAACATTAGTAATCGTGTTTGATGGTCAATGAATTCAAAACACACCGCGTGTCCCTAAATGAGGCTCTACTGACTTATCTACTGCGGTAGGTCTTTTTTCTGTTAGGTCTTTAATCTGGGATGTATCCCATGCTGATCTGGGATGTTAATAGAATGCATCAGCTGTTTTTTTTCCTGGCATGTAGTAGGAGCCGACTATGGGATCTGGAGATTTATGTTCATTCAGACTATGAGCTATAAACTTGTAACTGAAGACCCAGCTTGACATTCTTAAGTCATACTTACTATATTCATATTTTTTTTAATTCTTATGTAACATACACACATCAAAATTGTCTAGGGATCAAGAGCATTTTTAGCTCTAAAAAAAAATCTAATTTATTTAAATCAAATCCAATCTTCTGGATTGGTCTCCTACCTAATTCCCCATGCCTGTATCAATTATGAATGAATACAGTTTTTGTAAAATATATATTCTTGCAATCTTCTAAAATGTACTTGATCCCTAGACACTTTTGATGTGTGTACTTCCAGTATTAAAACAGTGTTGTAACTATAGTTACCTACAAATATATGTAGGTATCTATACCGTGTTACTATGTACCAAGTGAATATACCTACTCTTATTAATACGGACCCGCAATTACTCTTTCCCATGTTGTGGGGTCGACTGGTAGATAATACATAAGTATTAAGTCCGCCTTTAGTACATTTATTGCAATATTTAATAATTTAGGTAAATAATTAAAAAAATAAATATTTTACTAAACGTTACCGAAGGGTCCTTGTTATACTAAGGTTGTGTCCATCCCTTCTTGGGGAGATTGTGGAAGTGTGTATATTGTGTTATCGTCATCACCATGTCAGTCCACTGACGTCCACTGCTGGGTATATACCTCCACACTCTCACTCCAGGTATCACGGCGAAGTTAATCAAACATACGCATTATTTTTTACCAGAGAAATCACCTTTACCTATGTTAATTCAGTTAATTAACAAGTTGCCTGTTATTAACTACAACGTCGGTGAACAAATAAGAATGTAACTGGCTTAGGACAGAAAAGAGTCCTCGTATAGACATCTTATTTATACCCGAAACTATTTATAAACTAGCTGACCCGGCAAAAATTGTTTTGCCAAAATAAATAATTGACAGTATTTCTCTGCTAAAATATACATCTATGACACATATTATTACAAACCTACCTCAAGAATCATTCTACCTATTAAAGTAATCCGCATCAAAATTCATTGCGTAGTTTTAAAGATCTAAGCATACATAGGGACAGACAGCGGGAGACTACTATGTTTTATTCACACATCAAAAGTGTCTATATTGAAGAAAGTCATGAAACACTATAACTTAAAAACGGCTAAACCTATATGTTTAAAAATTTGCCACACCAATTAAACTACCCAGGTAGTTTAAAAAAATAGTTGGTTTAGAACCAGAAGACGGACATAGGATACTTTTATCCCGATCATATGGGACGTGACGTAAAGGGTGTTATAGTTTGTGTGAAATAGTGAAACTAAGCGAAGGAAATCAAATAATGATAGAAGATTTTGTGTAACATTTTGTTGGTGTCTCTCTTCATATATTCTATTATATAAAAATAACGCCTAATGCGATAAAGTGTGCACAATTCCTTATTATAATAATAGGGTAGGTATTTTACTTATCATATTTCAATATAATTATTCAACAACAAACAAATCAAATATTAATAAGAAACGCCGTTAACATACAGGGTCACTTGTAACTCGACGGATTCCGGGTATATTTCAAACTAAATGAAAACAATATAAGGGTGTTATTAATCAGGAACTTACTCAGTTCTATGCTGACGTACAATATCAACGCAACCAAAGAAAAAAAAAACATTAAATCTGACCCTCAATAAGTGACGTCTATTGTGAACCTGTTTTTTTTTAACAAAGTTCCCAAAGTTCACTTCCTCTCCGCCAAGTGTGGCCGTTAAGTGGCGGCTAGTCACCGCGGGTGGTGACAATTGTCTCCAGATAATGTGGGGACAATAGTGCTTGGGGGGTCAGACCTAACACGATGCGAGGTTTTTTTATTTACTATCCTTGTTGGACGACTGGTCAGAGCTTCGGAGTTTCGGGCCAGGTTGGCGGTTTGGATACCCCTCTCCGATTTATTATTACGTACTTAGATATGAGTTCCCCAGAAACCGGGCAGCAGCGCTCTCTGTGAGTTAACCCACTACACGCCTCCCAAGAGTGGCGATTATTTGCATTTCACCCCAAATAAAGGAAATCATTGTGGGCACTCGTCCAGCAGTGGACTTTTTTATCACTGTGAACAAGCGTTTGACCACCATCCGGGAAAAAAAAATATATAAGTAAATATATCTCGTTGTCTGATTTCCATAACACAAGTGCTTTAGCTACTTAGCATGGGATGAAGGCAAAGTGTGTGTTGTTGTAAAATATTATTATTATTATTATCCTGCCGGATGTTAAGCAGCGATGTGGTCTACGATGGAGCACACTTGTTCATTAGGTACCTATTTACCAATTCACCAACTACGTTATGTGGCTGATGACGATGCAAAAGTGTAGGTAATTGTTTCAATTGATATTTGGACTACGCCAAACCGTAGTGCTTACCTGTCGTAGCACACACCTGGCGTAGCTCGCCTTGCGTAGTCGCGTAGCGTATCGTAACGATTCTATACTGCTTCTGATTTTACCAGTCATTCCTCTGGTGGAATTACAGACACGACCGCTACATAAAACTTACCTATTTTTAAGCGACTTTGCAAAAGGAGTCTTTCTCAATTAGAGCGTATATTACGTGTTAAAGGAATCATCAATAATGGTCTTAGAGACGTTGTTAGGCTATGCTAAAAACGAAAAAAAAAATTTTCGTCTCCATACAAAATAGAAAATTTCTGCCTTGGGAGATGACATTTTGTATAAAGAAGAAAAAGGGTTTTTTCGTATCCCAGCATTGTCGCCATAGTATAATTTGTTCACGAGCCTAACACCGTTTCTATGACCATTGCCGGGATAGTTTTAAACGCTGTATATGTGATAGTTTTGAATTGATGGATTTTTTTTTTTTAAATCACTATGAACAAGCGTTTGACCACCATCCTGCCTGATGTTAAGCAGCGATGTGGTCTACGATGGAGCACACTTGTCGTTATGAACCGATTTTGATGAATCTTTTTTGGTTCGAGAGAAGAATTTTCAAAGATGGTGACATGGTGAGGAAGTCACGGTTTTTTGATGGCAGACCAGATAAATCGAGGGGAACTATTAAAAATTGTTGGGCAAGTAGAAATAGAAGAAGTCGGTTTTTGTTTCTTTAAAATTATACTTTAAACAAGTATACATTGTTATTAGATCCGGTGATAGAACAATCATGTGTCCGGTGCACACGTATTTATTTCATACATGATCAGCAACATGACGTCCACTGCTAGACGAGGGCCTCCCCTAATAATTTCCATGATCATTTGGGGGAAATGCGAATAATCACCACGCTTGGCAGGTGGGTTGGCGATCGCAGTGTTGTGGTTTAACTCACAGAGATCGCTGGTGACCGTACTCTGGAGAGTTCTCTCGGTCGCTTACAACCCCGAAAGCTGGACTGGGGTGGTGACACATGAATTCTGTTCGTCACCACAGGGCTATATTTTTCATTATGTGCCAATGCTATAGCGTACCTACTCAATCTTTTAAAACTTTTTAAACCCTTTGGTGTGTATGTGTATGTGTTAGTTTATGTATATCTATATATATAAAATAAAGTCGTGTTAGTTACCCCACTTATAACTTAAGAACGGCTGACCCGTTTAGGCTGAAAATTGGTGTGGAGGTAGCTTAAGACCAGGAGACGGACATAGGATACTTTTTACCCCGATCCTGTTGGTCACGTCGCTATATAGATGGTGTTATAGTTTGTATGAAATACTGAAATTACGCGAATGAAATCGCGGGGCGTCCACTAGTATATTTATAAGTATGTTTATGTATATTATTTATTAGTAAAACATAGAACTGTTAGCTTTTTTTTTAATTTTATGTACAGTTTTGGACCCTGATAGGTTTTATCTAATATATAAAATTCTCGTGTCACAGTTTTCGTTGCCATACTCCTCCGAAACGGCTTTACCGATTTTCACCAATTTTTATATGCGTATTCAGTAGGTCTGAGAATCGGCTACTATCTATTTTTTATCCACCTGCCAGTTGTATTTCTCCCAATACACGGGGTACAAAGGCAACTTATTATGGCAAAACAAATGTTTGCCGGGACAGCTAGTTATAATATAGATTTGTACTAGTGAGCGGAGTTTAGATTAGCAAGATTCACATTATTCTTCTTGGGCCTTTTCTTCACTTAAATTTGAAATACCGTTGGCGAAACTCGGTACTCACATTATGCATACTCAACTACCTCTAGCGCCTGGACTATACTTACTTTTTGGTATTAACAAAAATAAAATTATTGCATTGTTCACACACTGACATACATCTAAACAGTCTTGCAAAAACTTCTAGAATTCTACTATCACAAGTATTTTTTTATCTAAAACTTGCAATTAGTGTAAACTCACATGGAAATATTTAGCGCAATTTTGCAGCAAGTTCTCGATTACTGTAAACTGTCTGGAAAGAACTTGCGCGATAATACTTTCAGAGCACTTGCAAAGCCAACTTCTAGAAGAAACCTTGCGTTTAGTCTAAACGTAATAGCAAGAACTTGGTCAATCACTTGCGGCAAGAACGTGTTAGTCTAAACCTCGCTCAATTTTTTTAAATATTTGTTTACCTTTCCTAATTGTTTGTGTAATTGTCGTGTTTTTATTTTGTTTTTTTTTATTGTATCCTGGCACACCCATCGGACTTTTGCATTACTGGTGGTTGACTGGTAGAAAATGCTTTAGCATGAAGTCCGCCATGTGTACTTTTTTGTAACATGTTTCTTTTTACTGTGGATTAAAGTGTTTAAATATATAAATAAATAAATCATGGTAAATGTTTTGATGAGCGTAGACAATATTACCTATATGTACCGGTATTAGTGTGTTTGTACAGCAAATTTTGCCACTTCAAACGAGCCCATTACGCTTTCAGGCCACCTACACTGCCCCGTCAAGATTGCACATGCTGTGACGTCAGCGAGGTGGCGTCGGCGGCGGCTGCGGCGGCGGCGGCGGCGGCGTAGGACAGACCATATTGTAAATATGAGTACTTGGGCGCCATGTCTGGACCTTATGGGCCGTACCATGGAGGTTTTAGTATCTCTCTTTAAAATAATATCTGGGTCTCGATTGTAGTGGTACTGTCTTGCCAATGGGGAATTTTCTTTGACGTTTTTCTGATAAATTTTCGGGCTGAGAACTGTCATTCTTTCCAAACAAAGTTTGACTTGCAAGTTTGACAGTAATGACAGTTCTCCGGCCCGAAAATCTGTCAGAAAAACGTCAAAGAAAATTCCCCATTTCTAGATAGTATATTTTTTTGGTAATAATGTATCATAATTTAACGTTGTAGAATATTTAAGATAAATTATAAAACATTGGCGAACACGAGTTTTTTTTTTAAATTTAAGGAACTACCTAATTGAAGTAAGAATATATCTCTTCATCAGAAGATTGCCACTTTCTATTTTTTAACGTTGTAATTATTTCAGTGTAGTCAGTAGGTACTAGGCTACTAATAATAATTACATGACGGACTCTAAAGAAGACATCTTATACTATATAGATTACGTGAGTTTCTTCAACATAATTTTGTTTCTTTCAATGTCTATACTACAAAACATGCAAGTTTTTAAGTGACTTAACTCATTATGAATTATGAACTTACTAAATTCGAACTCGAATTCATATTATCACAATTATTACACGTAGAAATTATTTAACGTTAAAAACATTAATCTGATCGATGTGAAAACATTAAAATTGTTAAGTCGGTACATTGACACATGGTAGGGGATGGACCATGAGAGACTCGTTTTTTTTACCGTCTCGCCTTGTCTTGTTTTGCTTAAGCAATAAGTGGGGTGGAGTAATACACTAATTTGCTTACTGAGTGCGGATTTCTTTTTTTTTATACTTCAGTAAAAAAAACTCTGTTGAGTTCAAAATATGTTTTTATTTTTTTGCAACAAGTTGTGAATAGGCCGGGTAGGTGTGTTTAGATGTTCTAGGTACTACATTTGTTTAATGGATTTTTAAACGATTTACAACTGAGTAAAGACACTATAATTTTCTTCTTTGTTTTTACCGGGTTTTAAAGCAATTTAATTTTCATGCACTTCAGTACATATTATAAAACTACGCCGCCTCTCCCGCTATCTGTCCCTATGAATGCTTATATCTTTAACCCTTAATCAGATATGGTTAGGTCTTTTCCTGATGGATTTTGGACTCTATTGACGTTTGTTATTAAAAATCCATCACATAATGGGTGATGTTTATCGTAAAATCTATCTTTTAAGTACAATGTGAAATTATTGTTTAATAGGTATGTGTGTGTCCTGTAGTGATTGATACATACCTTATGTGATTATTCTCGGATAACTTCTCTGAAATCTTTAGATAATCCCAGTGATGACATTAAATAAGGTTCAAAGTATGTGTTGGTCAAGTGGCAATATACTGGCGATTGTTTTATTAAGGGTTAAGACTACGCAACAGATTTTGAAGCGGTTTTCATTAGTATATATAGTGATTATTGCGAAGGTTTATACGTAAAATATGAACATAATAGCAGAGAAACACTGTGTTTTTACTGTTAATAATATATATAATTTGCAAAACAACCTCTGCCGGGTCAGCTAGTTTCGGAACAAATGTTTAGGGGGCAGGCAAATGGGAGAGATCACTACCATCGCGCTTTAACCCTTAATCAGACAAGGCTAGGTCTTTTTCTGATGGATTTTGGACCCTACTGACGTTTTTTATTCTAATTACCGACTCCGAATCACATAAACCCGGGTGATCTTTATCATAAAATCTAGCTTTTAAGAACGATGTGAAATTATTGTGTAATGTTTAAATAGGTATGCACATATATGTCATGTAGTGTTACATAGCTTATGTGATTATTCTCTGTTAACTTCTTTGAAATCTTTAGATAATTCAAGTGAAGACATTCAATAAGGTTCGAAGTATGTGTTGGTCAAATGGGAATATATTAGCCTTTGTTTGATTAAGAGTTAACAATAGGAAAACCAGAAGAACGGTAAAACATTATTCATACCAGGTGGACACTCCATTTACGCGAATCAAACGGTTTGCGTCTACTTTCATACAGCGAACCGCCAGGATGTGGAATAACTTACCGGAGTCTATGTTTCTTGCGCAGTATATTCTAGAGGCCTTCAAATAACTGGGGTAAATAGGTACGTAATGAACAAGTGTGCTACATCGCTGCTTAACATGAGGCAGGATGGTGTTCAAAGCTTCTTCATAGTGTATTTAAAGAAACTATACTAAAACGCCCAAAGGATTGAGAAAGTGACTTTAATGTATGTAATTTTTAGTCAGAGTACATTTTACAATATACGTACGCTTTGTAACTAACATAAAACACTACTTTTACGATGCAGAATACAACGCAAATGAAAGTTTATGAAAGTTAAAAAGGAGCAATTATAAAATTAACACCAAAGGCTGTAAGAATTTAAAAAGATTTTAGTGTCTTAAAGAGATGTTAGAAGTAGTTCATAAAGTATTATACGCGCACGTAATATTGCAATGTACAGTCGGTTGAATATTTTGTCTGAGGAACTTTAACTTGCGCTGGAATTAAAAAAAAATACAGTATACTTGAGAATCTCCTTTTTTGCAGTTGGTTAAAAACACAATATTTGGTATCTTCTAAGACACGGTGAAAAATAAATCTTTAGTACTAATAACAATAAAAAAATAAAATACACTTCACGCCTTTTCATCACAAAGCGAGGTTAGGCAGAGGCACTTGCTTAATAAGCAAATGCCCATGGTTGACCAAGCGTATTTAACCCAACGTGACCGGAGGTGAGCCCATCGCCGTTATAAGGTTCACACACCTTGTGGTGTGCTGGTTTCATCACGATGTTGTGCTTCACCGTACAAGCGTTGCGTTGCGTACATAGGCTCTGAAAAATAGTCCCTTGGCACACGTCCAGTAGCCGGACTCGAACCCGCGACCTCCCGGTTACAAGTCAAGTATCCGACCAACTGGACCACAGACGCTTAATAATAATTATCTTTATTATAAATTGCATCACTCTTAAATGCTAAAGGTTAACAATTACGTAGTCCTATAAAAAAAAGATAATAATAATGTAAATAAATAAATAAATACACTTTACGCCTTTTAATCCCAAAGATCGCCTTTTATTTAATAACTATGTATTTATACCAATCTCTAACACCTATCTATCAGGCTCCAAGGTTTCAAATATGTTTTTCCACATATAAAATAAGTAGCTTTGAATTATTTTAAGTAAGTCAAAATCAATAGCCCTTCACAATGTGCCAATGTTGTCTCCCTGCTTGCGCAAGAGGGTCCACGGACAGCTTTTTTTCATTTATTGTCTTGAATGGTTATTAATATATTCGTGGACATTCGATTTGAGAAAAGAGGTTTTTTTATCACGTCGACAAGGGATGTGTCCCCGAAAGGGTTAACGACGCGAAACACTCAAAACAGTCCTAATTAAACCAATTGTATGCATGATATGATGCCGGTGTTGCTTGACTTCAGTAATTAAAGTTACCATCTTTCCACCGACAGTTTCCTTCCAGTTCTTCTGGCAAGGAAAATTAATTAATTCGAACCGGGGTCGTTTACTTTAGTTTTTAAAATCATACATGACTTTCATCTTTTCATCAGGTTTGTAATACATACATACATACACTTCACGCCTGTCTCCCAGAGGGGTAGGCAGAGACTACAGATCTCCATTTGTCACGGTCCTGACATATCCCTTTCGCTTCACATATCCCTTTCGCGTTTGTAATATGCTGTATATCTGTATGTAATAGCACTTATAACGATGAAGTAGAACATTTTTTATTGTAATTTGATGCGAATTCTAGGAAGTACCTCCAATTTCATTACCATATTAAAAGTCTGCAGTTTTAGATATGGTGAAAAAGATTATCTAATATATAAAATGTCTATGTCACAATGTTAGTTACCGTTAGCCACTCCTTCGAAACGGCTTTACCGATTTTTACCTAATTCTGTATGCGGATTCAGTAGGTCTGAGAATCGGCTACTATTTTTTATGCAACTTATTATGGCAAAACTAATGTTTGGCGGGACAGTTAGTTTTTATATATACGTAATCAAAGGCAAGGAATCAACTTTCCTTCGTTGTTTAAAAAACTATATTTAACGTCATATTGACTGCGTCTGTGGTCTAGTTGGTCGGATACGCGGGAACACGCGACCTCCCGATCACAAGTCAAGTACTTGTGATCGGGAGGTCGCGTGTTCGAGTCCGGCTTCTGGACATGTACCAATGGGACTCTTTTTCAGAGCCTATGTATGCATCGCAACGCTCGTACGGTGAAGGCAAACATCGTGATGAAACCCGCACACCACAAGGTGTGTGAACCCTATAACGGCGATGGGGTTATCCCGTGTCACGTTGGGTTAAATACGCTTGGTGAACCGTGGGCTTTTGCTTTAGCAAGTGCCTCTGCCTACCCCGCTTTGGGATTAAAAGGAGTGAAGTGTATTTTTTTTTCATATTGACTGTACATTGTGTAAGGCTCACTAAGAACTATAATTACAAGTAATTTTCCCAACTCAAGCAATGTTTCTGTTCATATTTGAACTACGAGTATAGTATCAAATAAAAAGGGCCCTTTGTAATGAATCTGTTTTAGAATTTTAGCGCCAATAATGTGTGTTGGTTTTATGAAATTTTGGAACATAATTACGCATACTAAACCTCTTTTTGCTCATAAAATAGGTTGTTTACACCATATCGGCACTTCCTACATGTGTGTTTTTTTATAATTTCCATAAACATGTATGAAATGAACTGGCTTTGTATGTTTGTTCGGAAATAATTTTTTTTTGGTAGTTTTTTTTTCGTATGTCGAATATTGTGCTGTTAGTTGCTCGAGGGTTCGGCTTTAGGTGCGTTATGTGTCTTTTTTCAGAGCTCATAAGTTACAGACATTTCCTACGCTAAAGAAAATTCCAGAAAATAGAGATTATTAAATATTTTAAAATTTTTAAATTTTAAGATTTTGTACCTATACAAAAAGTTTGGTTTCGTAGTTCCCGTTCCGAATCAGTTCCGTTCCGTTCGAATTTCGGAATTCCGTTTGTAGAAAAACTCTGCACATCCTAAGAGACCTACGTACCAAGTCTTTTTTTCTTTTTATCTTAAAAATGACGAACACCCATACAAACTTTTAACCCCTATTTCACCCCCACACTGGTAAAAAAGTAAAAATGCTAAAACAAACGATTTTTGTATCTTATTTAGTGCTTAAATACAAAATCTAATAATAATTATCTTAAAAAATTACGAACTTCATACAAACTTTCAACCTTTATTTCATCCCCTCACAGTTCGAAATTTAAAAAACGCTAGAACAAATGTTTTATTATTTCTTATCAAGTGCTTAAATATAAAGTTTCATGGTTTTATCTTTTAAAATTAAGAAATCCCATACAAACTTCCATACCCCTTTTCAACCCCTTACCACCCCTATTTTGCAATAAAAAGTAGCCTATGTTCTATCTCAGGGTCAAAAGATTGTCTGTGCCAAATTTCATTAAAATCGGTTGAGAGGTTTAAGCGGGAAAGCGTAACAGACAGACAGACAGACAGACAGACAGACAGACAGAGTCACTTTCGCATTTATAATATTAGTAAGGATGTATAACCCGGAACTTAACGTAACAAGTGAAACAGGGGGCAAGCGGTTAGCTATCGTCACCTCATAAACTGCGCTATGAGACTCGTTAACTTATTTTTACCTCCATTGACTCGACTACTCAATGAGTTTTAATTGCCTCAGATTATAAAAAAAACACATTGCACGTACATTGTACCTATAACCCGTTCAATATAGTTGTCCTCTGGTTTCCATACTTCTACTATAGCGGCCAAGAGACATCTCATATTGAACGGATTATACATTGTTTACATTACTTCAACTATGTCAAGAAAGTCAGTGCTGATTTGCCATGCGCGCAAGGTCGATTATCGCCTGAAAGTGTTGCCTAATGACGTCTTAAACTGTGTGAAGAAGGCCAGGAGTAGAGGAAACGATTGACGTCTTTACTGCTCCGAATAGTTCGAAGACTACTTTTTAGTTGGACAGCGAGATGAGTGGAGCTGTTTAATA
>SJJU01072958.1:0-15437 GCA_012932125.1 Conopomorpha cramerella | reverse complement strand
CTTCGCTTTGATTTTGTTCTGCAATCAACGATTTGACAGCTGATCATCCGCATTTGTTTCCAATTTCTGCGTGTGCGCTGCGGTCGTTATCTGTCTGCCACTACTAGCTTTGCACATAGCCAATACCAGGGTGCTAAGTTAAGACATATCCATCATATAAAAAAAACATTTACACAAAAAAGTTCACTACAACCTATTTTCTGTGTACCCTGACTCAATCCACATGTATGGCGGGTCAAAAGCGCATCCAACTTTAAAGTTTTTGTGGATTCTAAAGATCTGTTTAACTACGTCCATTTATAAAAACGAAGTTTGTTTTGTCACTCAGTGCGAAGTCTTTTGTTTCTGTAGACCTTGCTGGGTCCTCTTTAGCTGGTGCTAATGCCTCGGAACGAAAATTAGACTACTAGATTCAACCTTAATGTTATCTATATATTATAAAACTCAAAGTTCTGACTGATTCATTCATCTCTGAATCATCACAGCTCAGCCCAAAACCTTGACCCTAGAAAATGGAAATTTTGCACAGGGGTTCCTTTTATAATGTTTTGCGTGAAATAAGAAAGGATTTTTTCAAAATGAAGCCCTAATACCCTAAGGGGTAGGGTAAAAATTTATATGGGAAACTCCTTAATTTTGGAGTTACAGTTTAAAAACTTGGTTGAAGTATTCTTGAATAGAAATTAAAGAATTCGTAATTCACTTTTTATTTCAACCTCTAAGCGGCGATTAATTAGCGAGAGTTAATAAGGCTGAAAAAATACGAATTAGGACGGAGATTAAATCGCGGGGCGGTACTAATATTGTATATCACTTAATTTTTTTTCCTTTAGTTAAAGGCGCGAGACAATCTAAAAAGGATGTATGGTAAGGTCATCAATCACATCATGTGATTCCTTTAGCACAATCGAATATCTCACATTTTATGATGTGCATTGCATGGAATGCAAATAAATAATTTGAATTTGAAATAAATTGCGGCCGTTTTTAGGTACTTTTCTTCTTCTATTTACATTTCTGTCTCGCGATAAAACGCTAGAAAAAGCTGCGACTTGACGGCGCGAATCAACACTGGTGCCAACAGCATTACAATCGAAAATAAGGAAGGCGGACCTCACTACTAGCTGGGACATGAAGCCTCGTTCACAATATGAAAGTTGGCGGCGGCGTCGGTCTAGTCTCAGCAGTACAAATGTTTTATCCATTAGTTAATTTAAAATGTACCTTATTAGGTGGTGTTAAAGTCACAACTGAAGTTGTCTTTCAGATTAAACATTAAAATGACTCTTCTTCTCAACGAACAAAGGTCGACTTTGGTTTAACATCGAACAAAATTAACCTCACTACGGAAACTAGTCTGTGTAGTCTAGTTTCAATGACGGCTGCAAGAGGTAGGTACGTTTGAGGTGTAAAGCAGGCACCGCACTTCGGAATAACGAATTTTCTGAAAAGGTATATACTAGAACCTCTTACTGATGAACTTAGTGTTTACAACGTTACCAGTCCAAATGGTCTGCGTCTTGTGTTACCAGGTCTGACCTAAAATCAATGCATAATGAGTAGTAATTTTGTCATTTTCATGACGTATGTAAAAGACAGAACACTGAGTAACTTACTCACAGTACAACGTTTGTTCTTAGTAAGAGGGTAGGTATTTACAGTCGGATGTGTCCCATTTGTTCTATAGAACAAAACTCTTTCTCTTTCTTCCACAAAAAGTAAAAGAGACAAAGTTTATTTATTTAGACACTTTAATGCACAAACAGTACACTGGGCGGACTAAATCATTTTCTCAGTCCACCACACAAAATGGAAAAGACAAATTGTCTTATTTTGTGCAATAACGTCCTATTTCATAGAACAAATGGGACTTCCACGGTCTTACCAGTCCGTACTAACTCACAGTGATTCGCCCGAATGTCTCACGTAATAGAGTGCGTCCGTCCCCCTCTTATCTGCGCCATATTGTGTCATGAACTCATGAAATTCAATTAGGACTCCGGTAACGAGAACTTCGTTAGTCTATTGTCTCGTGAACTGAATATGGCTTGTAAGAACTGTAAGTGACACGGTTCCCTTGTCAATTGTTCATTGCTGTAGGTATGTACCAGTGGCGTGCACATTGTATAGGCAAAAATACACTGCCTACCTTAGTATTTTGACTACCTGACCTAATAATAGAGTTATTGCTACATCCTTTTTTGTTGTACTCACGACATAGGCTAACGAAGGTCCTGTGTTTAGTGGGTGAGTAGATATGTAGGTACCTACATATATTTCGTAGAGACAAGTTACCTATACATAGGTGTCAATCCTTGGGGATTACTGCCTACCTTGTCGTAAAGGCCAGTGCACGCCACTGGTATGTACTGTGGAGTGAGAATAATGCGAAGAGGATCATTCGTTTCGGGATAATTTATTCGTTTAAGAGGGACAATCATGTGCGTGAATGTTGTCGAACACGAAACGAATTGTCGTTTTCTTATTAGTCAACTGTAAAGACATCGCACAGTTAAAACAAAAGCGACACAAAACAAAATGAAAAAAACAAACAATATTTTATGAAATTGAACCAAATAAAAGATACAAAACTTAAATTACAAAATCGCCATGTTTCGTATTGGGTCCTTTTTGTCCTAACTGTGCGACATCTACTATGATGTTAGCGTTAACTTTGGAATTTATTTATAACTTCTATAGTGTATACCAAATATTGCGCGTAAAAAGACTCCGAGCAATGGTCTTAGAAATGTTGTAGGGCTTGTCAATGTGAACTACTTTTACTATGACAACAATGCGGGGAAATTATTTTTTTTTCACCATTTCTCGGGGTCCTTTTACATGCTTCGATTCAACGGCGCAATTATGTTTACAATTACAGTTTTATTACAACAGATTTAATAATTTAGCTCAATTTACTATGTGAGTAAGTGAAATTATACTTTAAATCGATTAGGCGTAAACGTCATAGTTGTATTATTGCGATAGAAAGGTTTTGAGTGCCCGCTTAAACCAAGGATAAGTATCTTTTAGCATTTACACTACAAAACGAATACGAATACGCATACCGTTGAATAAAAACACGACAATAAAATTAGAAACCGACCAGATTTCGTCGTCGTTTCATTCGTTTTAATGACGTACGACCAATCACGTCACAGCAACGCAAGCTACGATTGGTGAACATTGCCGAAAACGAATGAATGTCGTCACGAAACGAACGGACGTGTTTTTGTTTTTCAAACCCCACGGTGTAGGTTTCTTTTCTTTTACTGAAACTACCTGACCCCGCCCACTTTCTCAAGTACGAACGGCTGTTACCTATTATAATAAAAAATGTATATAGCTATGCATACTGCAAGCGAAAACATCCAATCATACAGACCAATCACATTTACATACGCAGTTGTTCCTTTTGTACGTCTTTTCTTGTGTGGCAGGTGCACAATCGACAATTGACATTCATGTCATGTAAGTCTATTTTCCTGCAGACATTGTAATATCATTAGGCTCAATATTGCACGATTTCCTTAGGCTGAGACTGAGAGTGAGTTACGTAAGTGATTTAAGGGATTCGAAGAAAATGCGCACGAAGTGGTTTCCTGAATAAAAATGTTTCGTTGTACATTTTGGGCACATGTTTTGCATACAATTTGTCGCTATCCCTAAATAGTAAGGACCTTACTAATAATGACGTAATATATATTCCGTAGATACACCAATCTTAACTTCTTGTCAGTAGCATGGTAAATACGGAATAACCAGTTTAAATAGATGTATAACGGTCAACCTTCATAGTGCGAACCGCCAGGATGTGGAATGATTTGCCGAAATCTGTGTTGCCTGCACAGTATAGCTTGGCGGTCTTCAAGTCACGGGTAAAAAGACACTGCTTACCTTAGTATTTTGGCTACCCAACCTAATAATAGAGTTATTTCTAGATCTTTTATTGTTGTACTCACGACATAGGCTAACAAAGGTCTTTATTTTGTAGGTAAGAAGATATGTAGGTGCCTGTGTTTCGTAAAGACAATTTAAGTTACCTATACATAAGTGTCAATCCTTGCGGATTACTGCCTATCTTGTCGTAAAAGCCAGTGCACGCCACTGGAGTGTACAGTACAGCAGATGGTGGTCAAATGCTTGTTCATTGTGTTTATAAGAAAAAAAAAACAAGCTGATCCCGCAAACGTTGTTTTGCCAATATACCTCTAAATTATGAACAGTGTTTCCCTGCTATTATGTCATGTATGTTTTATACATATAAAACCACTAAAATCACTCTAGCTATTAGATAAAACCGCATCAAAAACTATTGCGTAGTTTTAAATATCTAAGCATACATAGGGACAGGACAGGGGGAAGCGACTTTGGTTTATACTATGTATTGATAACCGATGTATAACTGACAGCCCATTTTTTTGGTAAAGTATCTACTTCTATTTTTGACTAAATTGAAATAAGATTCATTCTGGATTTTTCCATTACCATTATTGTACCTATCTATTACACAAATAAATGCCTATATTCTTTTATTGAAATACAATACGGACCCGTATTATTGTTTTCGGTAGGTAATAATTTTCTATCGATTGCTTCTTCAGTCAAGTCCATTGCAAGGATATTGGATTTCACTTTTCATTTGTTTTTGTTGGTATAGTAAATATTTACTGCTAACAATATGCGTTTGTCGGTGAATGCGGACAATTGGTTGAGCTCAACGTAATGTAGTAACTGTGATAAATTATTTACTTCTTCTTTCTTTTCTAGTCGACAGTGTGTGTGCCCTCAATTGTTCTGTGACCAGTATTCGGCAACACGCACAGCGTTATCTGTGGCCTCGTACAGGTCCTGCAGCGTGCAGGTGTCGGGGCACGAGGGGCAGACGAGCAGGTGATCCATGGATTGAGGCGTTGCGGAGCATTCGCATCGATCCTCGGAGAAATAACCCCACCTCACTAGGTTTTCTTCCTGATTTAGGTATGCCCCATTTGTTCTATAGAACAACCGTTTCTCCAGGTATGTCTCATTTGTTCTATAGAACAAGTTTCTCCCTCCCACTTTTCCTACAGAAAGAAAAGGACGAACAAACTAATGTTGTTCAATAACGTCATGTTCTATAGAACAAACGGGCCATGGCCACTGATTTAGTTTCAAGGAGACATACTTTCTAGGACACATAGTTTCAACGAGATACAATGGAGATTTTCAAACGACAAAAATGTCTTATGACCTTTTAACATATTCGTGGACACACCCCGCCTGTCGGCGTGATAATAATAAAACTTCTATTGTCAAAATCCGAATGTCCACGAAAGTGTTAGTCAGGGATAATGGACCGGAAAAAACGCGAGTAACACCGCGCGGTCAAACATGACCGCGCGGTGTTACTCGCGTTTTTTCTTTCCAATGGGAAATTGGGGGATAAAATATAGCCTATGTTATTCAGGAATAATGTAGCTTTCCGACAGTGAAATAATTTTTCAAATCTATCCACTAGTTTCGGAGCCTATTCAATTCAAACAAACAAAAAATCAAACCTTTCCTCTTTATAATATTGTTTTAGATTGAAAGACAAAGTTAATGTATTTTAGGCTTAAAATGTATTGTAATAAACATATAAAAACTATTTTCTGGTATTCATTCAGGATTCATTGACTGGTACCGTCGTTAGTATCCACCCCGACCTGGCAAACTGAAACGTGAAAATAAACATTTATTAATCATACGCTCGTGAGCAAAAATTTCGGGTCATACATAAAATTACAATAAATTATATTATTCTGAAAGTAGTATTGAGTACAACAAACAAAGGAAACATTTCTTTATGACTTTATTTTTCGCCATTTTATTGTCTTTAAAAAACATTTATTTAACTGAAGTCGCTTAAAAAGAAACTCAATGTCAACACCACAAACATATCCTAAGACAGATAGATGAAACTTTTACCAGTCATACCAAAATAGCTCCGTATATAACCTTAGCATTTCTATCATTCTAACAACCTTTGGATCACACTCAGTCATGCATGACAAAGTTCTGAGAAATGGTTTTGTTCAGACCGCAACGGTTTTGCTTTGAGGATTAAAGTTGAATTTAGAATCGGATATTGCCAAAGAGCAGCAACTATTGTGATGAAAAGGTCAGATAAATGAGATTATAAATGTATTTCGAGCTAGCAGGTATTAATGACATTTTGAAATGGAATAAATGCGGTTAGTTCAAAGAGTCGGAGAGTATACTACGGAGTAGCATAACCTAAATCCCCCATCGCGATTTTACAATAGGACAACCAGGAGAACGGAAAAACGTCATCCATACCAGGTGGATTTGCCATTTATGCGAACCAAAGGGTTTGCGTCTACTTTCATAGTGCGAACCGCTAGGATGTGGCTTCCCGGAGTCTGTGTTTCAGTGCGCAGTACAGACTGAAGGTCTTCAAGTCGCGGGTAAATAGTACCTAATGAACAAGTGTGCTCCATCGTAGACCACATTGCTGCTTAACATCAGGTAGGATAGTGGTCAAACGCTTATTCATTGCGTTTTTTAAAAATATATATAGAATACCTACATATCTACTAACTGTACGACGAATAACCGGAGGTCATGTATGAATGTAGATGAAGCGAAAGGAGTATGTCAGGACGGGGGAGATCTGTAGTCTCTGCCTACCCCTATGGGAGACAGGCGTGAAGTGTATGTATGTATTCATGAATGTGTAAAAGTCTTTTACAAACATTATTTACAACAAACATATGGCGTGTCTGTGTAACTGTACGTATTGATTCCGAATTAGTATAATATTTATAGTAAAAAAACGCGTAATTTCGTTTTCAATGTACTCGTAGTTACTCCTACTTTGTCCCGGAAAATATAGAATCTACCGAGTGTTAATGTGAGAACAAATGTGGAATTCGTTGCAGCCGAAGATAAAACGAAAACATTTTATCGGTTTTACTGCAACTCAGCTCGATTCAGATAAGTAATTAACGCGCGGTGTCGTCGACGGTTAGAGACGACGGCGTATTTGGAATGTTAAAATAGACTAAGAATTAAAAAAAGGAAAATTGTTGAACTGAGCTCATGAGTGCTTCGAAAAAACTGTAAAAAACCTCGAGTAGAACTCGATTAGTCTACGAGATTGTCACTTGTCCACAGCTGATTTGAATATTAACTGTTGTACATACAACTGTTGTAAATAAAATATTGTTTAACGTATTACACTATAAACAAGCATTTTACCACTATTACTGATGTTAGCCGTGTGGTGACGGCGAATATAATACATACGTCACCAGCCCAGCCAAACTATTCCTGACCTGACGGAGCTCTCCAGAGGACGGCAGCAGACGCTCTCTGTGAGTTCACCAAATTACTAAAGTTAAACTACAACACCAGTGCGACTCGCCAACTCGCCTACCGAGCGTGGTGATTATTGGCATCCCCCCTCCCCCATGATCTCATTGGAATCATTGGGGGACCGGGGAAGGCCCTCGTCCAGCAATGGACATTATGTGGCTAATGATGAGGAGACTTGTTTAAGAGAAATTAACTTGCAGTGGCCTGTGACGTAATCATTATTACATTTAATACACTTCACTTCTGGACCACAGACGCACATTTAATTGTAGTGTCAAATTACTTGCGTGAGAGAGTAGTATACATTACAAAAATACTATTTAAGTATCGTTTCAAATATTACGCCATATTAATTTGGATAATAATTCATGAAATTCCTATCTCACCCGAATAGGTACGGTCGGAAACTATGTCAGAGTTCAATAATATCTGCTCGTGTGGAATTTATATGATGCATTCTGAATATTAGCTATTCCTGAATAGCTATTTGGTGTAGTTTGATATACAATACACACACTTCACGCCTTTTAATCCCGAAGCGCGGTAGGCAGAGGCACTTCCTAAGCAAATGCCCACAGTTCACTAAGCGTATTCAACCAACGTGACAGCGGGTGAGCCCAACGCCGTCATAGGGTTCACACACCATTTGGTGTGCGGGTTTCATGACGATGTTGTCCTTCACCGTACGAGCGTTGCGTTGTGTACAGAAAAAGAGTCCCATTGGTACACGTTCAGTAGCCGGATTCGAACCCGCGACATCACGGTTGCTAGTCAAGTATCCGACCTACTGGACCACAGACGCTCTAGTTTGATAATAATTTGATTTGTTATTAAAAAATCTAAACATGGGGTCTAACTGGGATGTAAATAGCTCAGCTGCATTTCTTCCTGGCATGTCGCACGATCTGAAGATTTAGGATTATTCACGCTATAAGCGAGCAGTTTGTAACTGAAGTCATGGACATTGTTAAATCCGTATTGTGTTAAATATGGCCCAAGGGTCTTTATGATCCCAAGGATGTATCCATCCCCTTATTAAGGAATTACAGACATAAAGTTGTACATGTGTATTAAAAAGTCTATTAACTCTTTCCCGGACAAGTAAACGCCTATAGGTGTCATAACAATAAAACATCTTTTGTGTCTATTTTACTGTCCGTCAATGTGTTAATTAATTTCTGATAGAACTGATAGTGAAATAAATTTTAGTTTTTGGGTTTTTTCCTTCTATTCGGAGTAGTTTTCACGCAGAGACAGAGGAAAGTTAGAAATCGAAGATCCGCATCTATTTGTCAGGATTTAGGCGGATTTATCCTGAAATCCCATTTGTCCGCATTGTGCCTTCGTCACTTGTAGCTGGAGACTGGCCTATAATTAGTTTTACGTAATAATGTACGAATGAATTACAATATAGCAAGAACATTCCTGAGCTTTAAGTAATTCAAAAATGATTAGCAAAAGATTTTTGCTTTAAAAAACGAAGCTTTTGATAATACACGGCAGAAAATATGCAATGATAAAATCTATACTTCTACTACTAAAATTTTCTAAAATATATCCGGCAACAGCATACTATCTGATATGGTTGACTCACAATAACACATGTAATTCCTGATAGCTTAGCAGTTCGGAGCATTCTGATTATATTTGTTTATTCTTACGTGTATAATACTATCTCTCATCCCTAATTTAAAAAAAGTTAACATTGTAAAGTTATGAAATATAGTATGCGGGTACTATTAAACTACGCGAATGAAATCGCGGGGCGTCCACTAGTAATACTTAATTTGTAACACCATTATACCTACCATTGTGAAATGCAAATAAATTGAATTTAATTTAATCTTAAAGTTATTCAAAGTCCACTTTTTGAGTCCACTCGTGACCACGATACATGCAACTGTGTCGAAACATCGAGTATTTGTTTGTGCTCGACGACGGTAAAATCCAAGCGTATTTTTTATTAAATTCGCGACGATAGATCCAGTTAAAAAATGAAATTCTCAGATCACCTAATGAGGTATCTATCATAATTATTATTGATTTCACACACACACACACACCAGTGGCGTGCACACCATATAGGCAAAAAAAAACACTGCCTACCTTAGTATTTTGGTTACCCGACCTAATAATACAATTATTGCTACTTTTTGTACTCACGACATAGGCTAACGAAAGTCCTGTGTTTTGTGGGTGAGTAGATAGGTAGATACCTATATTTCGTAAAGACAAGTTACCTGTCAATCCTTGGGGATTACTGCCTACCTTGTCGTAAAAGCCAGTGCACGCCACTGCACAACACACAAATGTTTAAATACAGCAGGTATTATAAACCATCTTAAAGTTATTTAAAGTCAAAAAGAGGAGTCCACTCGTGACCACGACCACATACAGTGTCGAAACAACATCGAGTACAGAGAAAGGAAATATTGCAGCTTATTTTTAATTAACTCCGCGCCGTTACACCCGATAAAAAATAATTAAATAGTACACCGCTAATTAGGTAAGTTAATATAATAATTGATTTTAATTCACACAGTTTAAAAACAGAAGGTACACACATCAAGTGTCTAGGAATCAAGTATCTGTATTTTAGAAGATTAAAATCCAGAATATATTTTACCAAAACTGAATTCATTCATAATTTATTCAAAATGTGATGATAAGTATAATACAGGCATGGGGAATTAGGTAAGAGACCAATCCAGATGATTAGATTTGATTCAAATAAATTAGAGTTTTTATTGCTAAAAGTGTTCTTGATCCCTAGACACTTTTGATGTGATTTATATTCCAGTACCAAATGCCGAAACTTGGTCTTGTCTTAAATACTTACCCAAAAATATCTTTTGTTTGTTCCGCGCTCACAAGATTTATGGCTTTCTACTGACATTTACGGTTAGCATTATTGGAGTCATTTTATTGTTTTTGGACTTAATAGAACTGGCGTTTTCAGTCAGTCGGTAATGGAATGAGACAATAAAAAAAACAAACGTACAATTGCCTTCAAGTTACATAACAATTATGACAGTTGTATTTATTCACGATATTTCGCATCTGGCTTCCTAATATTGTAGGAACGGTCGAACGAGATAGGGACCTATCAGTATTGTTGACACTCAAAGGTAGAGTTATTATTTGTCGGGCCTGTTGGTGTAGTGGTCAGCATGTCTGCCTCTGTTCCGTAGGGTCGTGGGTTCGATTCCCACCCTGTCAGCGGTGTCGGCTTAGGTTATGCGCTTTAAAGTACTTGTTGGATGTGTCTGGGTGTTTTATTTATATAAGTATGTATATAAAAGAAAAAAAATGTATTTAAGTAAATTTATCTCCTTGTCTGAATCCCATAACACGAGTGCTTTAGTTACTTAACATGGGATGAAGACAATGTGTGTGTTGTTGTAAAATATTTATTCTTACGCTGTAGCAAATAAAAAAAGAAACCTTAATGTCTAATGACATTAATGGGAGTTTCAAGATTAGGGTGGTAGACCAGATTCTTTGCTGACTGTACACACTCTGTGACAGTCTCTGTCACTTCGCACATCACAGCTTTAGAACACTTAGCTCATTTACTGCAACAATGCGAAATCTCAAAATGTGACAAATCTTGAAAAAACAATCTTATTACTACCACTAAGGATTCTTTTCACAATAACAAAATGATATGCGTTGTTGCAGTAAATCAGCGACTTATTTAGAGCTGTCCCTGTCAAAGAACGTAATCAGTATTGCTTATTGTCGCAGCTCCTGGCCCCTTAGCCAAGCACTTCAAGTGACAAAATGACATTGATATTCGTCGAATTTGCACTAAAAGTAACTTAAATATCATAGCGCGTGTCTATTAAATCGCACTTCTCTTGGAGTTGGTCGACTCCAGAAGAGTAGCCCCACTAGCTAAGCGCTCCGAAAAAGAAATGACAAGACATATCAGGCACTGCGATTGGTTGCTACATGACATGCTAAGTCGCACGATGTGTGACATAACAGCCAATCACAGCACGTGCATTTCATGAATGCGCGCGGGCCTTAGATGTGTGAGTCGTATATGGACACGCTAGTTGACAGTTCAAACGAACAAAACTGTCACACATACATACATCTAAGGTCCGCGCGCATTCATGAAATGCACGAACTATATTGGTTTTATGTCGTGTCTTTTTGAACGCGCATGCTAGGGCTGTTGAGTGTTTATTTCTTTCAACGATGCATTGGAATGTTTTAGTGATGAACTGCAGCGTATTTTATGACTAGGTTCGTTTGTTTTATTAGTGTCATGAAAAGATGTATGAATGTAGTTGAAGCGAAAGGGGTATGTCAGGATCGTGACAAATGGAGATCTGTAGTCTCTGCCTACCCCTCTGGGAGACAGGCGTGAAGTGTATGTATGTGTCAGGCTACTAGAATACAGGAAACATAAGTTACGGAGAACCTTTTTGCTCGTATTGCTAATTCTATAGCATATTTCATAAGACATTTTACAATATTATGAGCTGCTCCTCTCTGTCACCGTCTGCATCTGTACGTTGGTAACAAGGTTGGTACCAACAAAAGAAAAAAAAAAGTTAATTAGACATACTTACTTCGGATGTATCAAATGGAAAGGCATTTTCCTGACCGCCTCCTCAGCAATGTCCAGTGGGAAGGCAAACTCCATCATGTTTTCATTCAGGCAGTCATTGTACGTGGAGGCGAGCTGACACCTGTCAGACAGACCCTCGATGCTGTCCAGGCACAGCCGGGAGACACCGTTCAGCTTGCGCACCACTCGAGAGTTCTTGCCGTTTACCAAGCTGGCTAGGTGGACGAGCAGCTCTCGGTTCACCTGGTCGATTATTTTGGCGTTAGTTTGTTGGTCACGCGAATTAAAAATATTTTACTTGGAGAGGCCTTTGCCCTGCAGTGGGATCCAGTAGGCTATTAATAATAATAATTACTTGGAGCTGTAAGTTTAGTTTTAATGTAGTTGGAGCTAGGCGCTGTATAAAATGAAGAATATACATCATATCATTATCATCATCATCATAAACATCAGCCCATACCTGTCCACTGCTGGACATAGGCCTCTCCAATACGTCATACACAGAGTGTAAAAGGACCCCGAGCAGTGGTCCCCCCAAATACAGCTAGCGCCATCTATCATAACTAAAAGAAACAAGGACGCTGAAAATTCCCCATTGAAAAAGGTTATGATTCGGTCGGTAGTTTGTTTATATAAAACGAACGAGGCTCTATTGGAAAGATGACTGAACTATATCCCAGTCCAGTCATCTCTGACTGAACTATGGTCGTTTCTTGATGCCGTTGGTAGATGTTTACTTATTTAATACTTTATTGCACTAAATACTAAAGTATTCTGTGCCAGTGGACCTCACAACATGGAAGAACATAGGTACGGTGCATATCAGTATTATTAAAAAGTACAACGCAAAACAATGAAACATTTTTTGTTGTTTTGACTTTTCCTTTGAGTAACATTTCCTCTAGAATATTTAGAAAGCTTCCGACTCTGTTATTTTGTCAAAATTCCACCTTGTATAACGCCACGTAAAGTGGTGAATAAAATTTAATTTGCAGAAAATGATTGAATAAAAGCAGATGATGAACTCTTCAATCTGATACAATTCAGATACTAAATGGAACTTGCCGCAAAGTCTTCCACAATGTTCAACGAAAGTATTCCTCTCCCTTAGTGGAATAAAGGTCAAAGTGGCTTGCGGCAAGCGTCAAGAGTCGGGAGTTCAACCAATGTAAGCCCGCGTATTCCATCGGTTTTCAAAGAGCATCCTCAGCGGCCACAATTTAGGCCAAACGCACACGACCGTCACCAGTTGGGTTAGAACAATAAAAAGTGGTCAATTCGTTTTCGGCAACGTCCACCAATCGCAGCTTGCGGCGCTGTGACGTCCTTAATAGGAATAAATCAACACGAAACGAGTTATATTTTTTTGAGTATCGTAACCCCACAGGCCAGTGGCGTGCACTGACTTTTACGACAAGGATTAACACCTATGTATAGGTAACTTGCCTTTACGAAACACACACCTACCTATTTACTCATCCACAAAACACAGCACCTTCGTTAGTCTACGTCGTGAGTACAACAAAAAAGGATCTAGCAATAACTCGTATTATTGGGTCGGGTAGCTATAATACTAAGGTAGGCAGTGTCTTTTTGCCTATATGGTGTGCACGCCACTACTCTCATGTGATAGTTGAAATGTTCACAGATGTTGGCGCTGTAGGTAACGACGAATACAAAAAATAAAAAAACGCGGCATTCGTCCCAACACACAACAAGAACAATTCTGTTAGTTTTACTTAAGCTTTTACTCAATATTCATAATGGCAATAGAGTATTTGATTGTACAACATTAACATAATATTTTATAGTAATTATGTTCACATTACATAATCTATAGGTAGGTATATATTAAACAAAGACAGGTTTGAACTCAGGAAGAATTCAACCGATTAGGCAGAAAATTGGTGGGGACGTAGCATAGAACCAGGAGAATAACATAGGATGATAACTTTTTATCCCGTTCCTGTGGGACTTAGTGCAGTATAGAGGGTGCTATAGTTTGTAGGACATACTGAAACTACGCGAATGAAATCGCGGCGTCCGCTAGTGTATAATAAAATAAAAATAAAACAATTGTTGAAGTTAGGATCTCATTCAAGTCACTGATTTTTTTAAGGTTTGACAACAGATTGACTTTGAAAGAATTCGGTGGCTAATTGATCAAGGACTGATAAGAAGTCGGTCGTGTGCGGAGGGCCCTAAGAAGATAATATTGAAAGCCACAGTCATGTTTCTACCTTACACTATTCCTGGATATTACAAGTATTCTATTTATAACCTAGCCTAACACAGAAATCTTGTGAGTAACTTACTAGCAAGATGTTAATTAAGGCTCAAAATGGCTTGTAAGGTAACATCCAGGTTTGTGCTCTGAAGCGCTCGTGTCGAAGTTCGCAGAGACTACTACACTTGTGATAAAGACGAGCTATTTAGGTCTTAACTTCGTAACAAAATTATAAGAATAAAGGTCATGTTAGAGTGGTGGTGTCTCTTAGATATGGTTCTGTTATTTCTTTATCAGTACTTACAAGCAATAATTTCTAGGAACCCACGCAAAGAGGAAAAAGGTGGCACGAGTTAAGCAATTTCTTAGAAAATAAATTATTAGCGATAGAAAAGTGGTTGATAGAGAAGATGACTTTGTTATAATGAGATAATATAATAAGAGGTCAAAGAAGACTAGGAATAAATCTTCTTTGATAATGAGATTATTATTGGATAGAAAATGTTCTTCCCTTTGAAAATGTTATTATTCTAGCAGGCTTTTCTTGTTTCCGCGTTGCAGCTTATTATTTGTCATAATAATTCAAATACCACTCTTTCATAATAATCTTGTCGAGACCACTGAAGTTAGAGACTTGAAAAGCATGTTAGGATTGACGTTTTTATTTTTCGAATTATTATGCAAGTCCTTTTATTGTAGAGCTGCATTAAAAATAGTCTGTTCACCATCTTGCAAATGCCGTGCAAAAAACTTTTTTTGGATTTAGGAAAACGCTGCATAGTCAAGTTAGCTCCTTTAACCCTAAATACAAAGGGAAATTTTAGGGCTATTCCCTCTTACTCTAAACTCACTTTGAACCTTAAGATATACCTTCTCTACAGGAGATATATACCAATTTTCTAGAAAAATATAAATATAGATCATAGTAAATATTGGAACAGCGAATGCTGTGTAGAGAAACCGCATCAGATATGTATACCTAACGAATTTTATTAGGTAAAAATTTATTAAACTACCTAATGTACTAAATGTTATAGGTGAGGCCAAGTAGTTAGATTCATGTCATTAGAATTGAAAATCCAAGAACTTTTTAGTATCTCATATAACGAATTTTATTAGGTAAAAATTTATTAAACTACCTAATGTACTAAATGTTATAGGTGAGGCCAAGTAGTTAGATTCATGTCATTAGAATTTAAAATCCAAGAACTTTTTAGTATACTCGTTCTATTAAGGGTTAACTAACCTTTCCATGGTTAATGACGTCAC
>SJJU01072957.1:0-22675 GCA_012932125.1 Conopomorpha cramerella | reverse complement strand
AAATACACTTTAATCCCAAAACGGGGTAGTCAGAGGCACTTGCTTTAATAAGCAAATGCCCACGATTCACCAAGCGTATTTAACCCAGCGTGACAGGGGGTGAGCCCATCACCGTTATAGGGTTCACACACCTTGTGGTGTGCGGGTTTCATCACGATGTTGTCCTTCACCGTACGGGCGTTGCGTTGCGTATATAGGCTCTGAAAAAGAGTCCTATTGGTACACGTCCAATAGCCGGACTCGAACTCGCGACCTCCCGGTTACAAGTCAAGTATCCCAAGACCAACTGGACCACAGACGCTTTTTATTTATATATGACGTCGATTTTTGATTTGAAGACGCGACAGAACAAAATATGTTCACGATAAAGTACCATTCCCACACGGCCTTGCTATAAATTTATCGACAATCTCCTGAAATGGCCTTTTAAAATCTCAACGGTAAACAGGACAAATTGTTATTACATTCACAGGGGGCTGTTAATTCTGATTCACAACGAACGGCGGCGCGGGACCCCCTGTATAAACGGCTTATTGTTCATATTATAACAACCACAAATGCACAGCTGGGAATGTGTGACAAAGGGCCAAGTCTGGATTTTATTTTTTGTATTTATTTGTATATCGTAATAATTATTTTATGGCTTATATGTTTTTTTTTCATATTTAAAGCTTATTTAATATTTATACAATTAAAAAAAAGGTTGGGGGAAAGAAAATCAATTGTACACTACCGTAAATGTAAATATATATATAACCATTCAAGTAAACAAAATAGTTCCACTTTTTTGACAACATTCGAGGTCTTATTAGAAATTATTGACTTTAAAACACTGTAATAATATCTGTGGTCCACTTGGTCGGATCCTTGATTAGTAACCGGGAGATCGCGGGTTCGAGTCTGGCTACTGGACGTGTACCAATGGGACTCTTTTTAAGATCCAATGTACGCAACGCAACGCTTGTACGGTGAAGGACAACATCGTGATGAAACCCGCACACCACAAGGTGTGTGAACCTTATAACGACGATGGGCTCACCCCCTGTCACGTTGGGTTAAATACGCTTGGGCATTTGCTTTGGCAAGTGCCTCTGCCTACCCCGCTTTGGGATTAAAAGGCGTGAAGTGTGTATTTTTATAAAACACTATAAATACCATTAAAAACATTACAGTGGCGTGCACTGGCTTTTACGACAAGGTAGGCAGTAATCCCCAAGGAATGTTATCTATATATAGGTAACTTGTCGTTACGAAATGTAGGAAGTCTTTCAATCTACTCACTCACAAAACACAGGACCTTCGTCAGCCTATGCCGTGAGTACAACAAAAGAAGATCTAGCAACAACTCTGTTATTAGGTCGGGTAGCCAAAATACTAAGGTAGGCAGTGTCTTTATGCCTAAATGGTGTGCACTCCACTGCTATATTAACTAACATGCACAACCCAACTGGTCAACAAATTAGATAGTAGGTGGTCCGTGACATGTATGGCGTGTCGACATTTTAAGTTAACTGATGGAAGATGAGAGCATGCTCTCACTTACGTAGGAACAAACTCCTTGTATGGTACGCCCTATCTTGTACGCTAGTACCATAGATATCGTTACACAGTAAAAATATTTTCGACGCGACAGTTTCTCTTAGGGGTATAGAGACTATAACATTTATGAGATATTTTTCGATCAACGGAAAACTGTCATTACTGTCAAACTTTGTTTGGAAAGTATGACAGTAATGACAGTGCTCTGCCCGAAAATCTGTCAGAAAAACGTTAAAGAAAATTCCCCATTAAATATACACTTGTGAGCAAAAATTCCGAGTCATATATGAAACTTAAATAGAATATATAATTTCGTAAGTAAAAAATATTGAATATGAAGGTCATTTATTTTTATTTATTTGGATTTTCTTAATACATACTTTGTACTGAAAACATTTCTCTCTTGACAGCTGTAATTTTTTGGAGATCCTATAAAAATCAGCACCTTAAAACAATTCAAGATGCAATTCAAATAGCACTTTTGGATAATATTGAAACAGTGGTGCTGAAAAGTTTCACACAAAAATAAATTATCTTAAATCCGGTATTACAAAATGGGAATTCCGGGAATAGACAAGTCCCACGACCTTTCAGCAGCCCCATCACAGGAAGCAACATCTTACTGTCAAACGACAGATGTTTTACATAACAACGTCCATGTTTACATTAACACTTTCGGGGACTCATCCCGCCTGTCGAAGTGATAGCAGTAAAACTTGTATTGTCTAAAGTTGAATGTCCAATAACGTGTTAAAATAGGTTAAGTGCGTTTTCGTTGTAACAACGGAGTAATTTGTACCTACTATGTATTTGAGTATTAAGTTTAGATTCTTTTTTAATTTTCAAGAAATTCGCTCTTTACAGTTAGGTACATATAAATAATGTTGTGGTAGCCTGGGAACACTTTATTTTGTTTTTATATAATTACACTTCTCGCCTTTTAATCCCAAAGCGGGGTAGGCAGAGGCACTTGCTAAAGCAAATGCCCACGGTTCACCAAGCGTATTTAACCCATGGGGTTTTATATTATTGTATCTACTATATATGTATAAGTGCACTTCTTGTTGGCTTTTGAAATGAAATACTTATTTTTTTTATCATTTTAAGTGCTATTACATACAGATATACAGTAGTATAACACAAAGCTTGATGAAAGCATATATGATTTCAAAACAAAAGTAATCGTCCCTTGTCCTGAATAAATGAAATAAATAATTGAATGCAGCTGGTTTGAAGGAAGATGTAGTGACCAAGATTGAAAAGGGCATGCTTCGGTGGTTTGGGCATATGGAGAGAATGGATGAAAGTCGATTGACGAAAGAGATTTAAATGGGTGATGTAATGGGCCGGGTGAGTAGAGGTCGCCCCAGAAGGATATATACAGACCAGATTGGTGATGTCCTGGCCGAAGGTGGCGTGAAAAGTACTCGAAACCGAAGGTCATGTATCAAAAGATGTATGAATGTAGATGAAGCGAAAAGGGTATGTCAGGATCGTGACAAATGGAGATCTGTAATCTCTGCCTACCCCTCTGGGAGACAGGCGTGAAGTGTATGTATGTATGTATGCAGCTGGTAGGGGCATAACAATAGATAATAGCGTATCGAACCTACGACCCTAGAAGCAGGTCTACTAGTCCATGCGGTCATCAAGGTAGAAAAAAATTCCACACACGATCATAATACAATCCTAAATGGATTTACTCAACATACCGTTAACGTGAGGTTAAACGAGGCATCAGAATAAGACGAAGGAATGTCGGCTTAACGCATAAAGAATTTACTAAATACGTATTTGGGGCTACAATGTGTGCCGGCCGGCAGGTAGACAACGTCAGGTAGGTGGAACTGTTTATTATCTACAGTCGAGAGCAGTAATTCCGGGTCATACATATCGTGAACGTAAATTACTATGAAAGTAATGTTCACCATGGTGAGCTCAACTATCATGTTTGATAAAATGAACTTTGGTGAACCGTCAGCATTTGCTAAGCAAGTTCTGGCAACCCCACTTTGATATTTAAGGTCATGAAGTGTATTTACCTTTTTATATTGAATACTTGATGTACCCCCGCGGTATACCCTGCAGTTTATACAGATTTTTTTTAAAACTTATCAGATTAACTCATTGTATGTTTTATTGGAGTATATACGTATACAATATATATATGTTTTAATTATAATGTATTTCTGTTTTTTTGGTAAAATAAATTAAATTATTATTTTGTCATTACAATCCGTTTAGTATGTTTACAGTGAAAGAGTAACCATCCATGTAAACATTCGTGTTTACATTATTCGTAGGATATAACGTTAAGTAAAAATTAACAACTTTTTTTTTGTTCATTGTCTCCTAAAAATAATATATTTTACCCAGCTAGCTCTCCTCGATTTAGGCAATGCCATGTGTATACAAAATTATGTGACGCGGAATTATTGCTCTCAAGTGTACGTTACAGTTTCGTTTTTATCGATATTTGGAAATCATTTGAAGTATGCAAAGTTAATGGAAGGATAGTTACTTTACTTCGTCGGCGACATTTTTCAGATATTTCTAATAAGTTATATCTAAGTAAGTATATGTATGTTTGATAGAACTTTTTAAAATAGACTCTATTGTCAGTATTAGCTTGTCTGACAGTTTTCGACAATCGACAAATGTACCTTGTACCAATATGTTATTTTTGTTGTGTACAATTTAATAATACTGATCCGCACCTATGTTCTTCCATGTTGTGAGGTCGACTGGTAGAGAATACACTAAGGAATAACTAAGTAGTAATAATGGTATTAAGTCCACCCATTGTACTTTTAGTGCAATAAAGTATTAAATAAATAGTTTTATTACCTTACGTTATTTAAGTGTTTGTTTCTAATATTTCGAAGAAACACAGCCCCCTTTCCCTTTACTAGGAAAATAACCCTCTACTAAAAAAAATCAATGAGAAGTTTTATTTAAAAAAATCCACCAAAGAGCGAGTCCGATCACAAACAATCACAATCGTAGTTGCATCTTCATCAGCCACATAACGTCCACTGCTGGACGAGGGCCTCTCCAATAATCGCCACGCTTGTAAGGCGGATTGGCGATCGGGTGTTGTGGTTTAAGTCACAGAGAGCGCTGCCCGTTCTCTGGAGAGCTCCCTCGGTCGCCTCTTACGACCTCCAAGACGAGAAAAGTTGGGCTGGGGTGGTGACACATCTTGTATTCTATTCGCCGTCACCACACGGCTAGCACGGCCTTAAGGGCCATCACAAGGCCATCTTTTTAATTGTTTTTTTTTTTAAATAAAAAACATATTTAATTGATTTAAAGTAGGTATCTATTTCTATTCCATCGAGAACGGATCGAAAAATCCGTTCTATAAAACCTCACAGTTCTTTTCCTCCATATTGATAATATCAAACAAATGAACCATTCGTGTACTTTCTTTAAAGAAAAGTGAAAAACCGCACGGACAAATTTAACCATACAATATTTACTACAAATTTAACTTGAACCAATGTCCCTAAAGCTTACATACTAAATGTAGATCAGATAAGATTGTTGTGTTATTTAGACAACCGTAAATAACTTTTTAAAGGAAATTTTGTTATCAGTAAGGTAAGCAGGTAAAATAACTGTACGCCTTTATCAACAACGGATATGGCTTGCTACAAGAGGGCACGGTGCCTAGAGATCGGTAGGTAGTGAGCGACAGAGACAAATACTAAATATAAGTCTTTTGCGTCTGTGGTCCAGTTGGATGGATACTTGATTTGAGATCGGGAAGTCGCGGGCTCAACTCCGGCTGCTGGACGTGTACCAATGGGACTCTTTTTTCATTGCCTATGTACGTAACGCAACGCTCGTAGAGTGAAGGACGACATCGTGATGAAACCCGCACACCACATGGTGTGTGAACCCTATAACGGCGATGGGCTCACTCCCTGTCACGTTGGGTTAAATGTGTTTGGTGAACAGTGGGCATTTGCTTATACGTAGTACGTATAATAAACATGTTGCTTGGACCTTCTCATCATCAGCCACATAACGTCCACTGCTGGACGAGGGCCTTCCGTAATGATTTTCGCCATTTGGGGTGAAAATACCTGTCCAGCAGTGGACAGGTATGGGCTGATGATGATGATGATGATGATGGGGTGAAATACCAATAATCGCCACGCTTGGAAGGCGGATTGGCGATAGCAGTGGTGTTGCGGTTTAACTCATAGAGAGCGCTCCTACCGTCCTCTGGAGAATTCCCTCGGTCGCCTCTTAAGACTTGAAATGTTGGGCTGGGATGGTGACACTATTTGCCGTCACCACTCGCCATTCGGCGTTTACGTCCTATTTTTTAACTACTGCTATAAAGTACTAAATTTCCAACCAGTACCTTAAAGTTTATATTAAAACAAACCATCAAGCGTCTGCGGATAGGCACGGCAAAGTACAGCTTTAATTAAATTGAATCCTTAAGTCTTAAACAATAGAGACGGTATTGTGTTATAGAGGCCGCGAAGGTTCAGTGCTCTTATGAAGTTACTCAACAAATTGCCACTTTATCTCGGTAGATAAGAATGCTTTGTACGCACCTAGGTACCTACTAACTGCTACTTGCCTACGTGGAATGCATTAGACTCTTTTGTTTAGGAATTCCTTTTTGCAGGTTCTTGTATCATGTTTCAAGTTTAATTTTTTTATTGACGGAGCTCGAAGGAGGTTCTCAATTCGATGCGTATTATTTTTTTATTTATGACCTCGCGTAACATTTTACAGAGTGATTTGATAGTTATTTTTGCATTGGAAAATAATGAATAGTCTTTTTATTGCACAGTGTACCTACATTATAAATGCAAAAGAATACAATGGAAATGTTTAAAAACCGCATTTTCATAATTATTTTCTTAATGGATATGGGCATACCCCAAAGGCGATGCCGTCGTAGAAGAAAATAAATTGTACCGCGGTTTATTCTTTTTCGTTAAAAAAAGTTACTTGTTTGTTAATAATTAAATTAAATTGTTTCACAAACATTGCGGCGTTAAAACGGAGCTTGAAAAAAAACGTACAGTGTAATGCCGTAATGTATGTAAAATAACATTTTAACTTTATAATTTTGTGTGATACGAGGGCCAGGTAACGAAAAAATGTCTCTCCATTTATCAGGTCATTAGACAAGAAGGTTTATTTTCCCTTGGCTTTTTAGAAATTATCAACCTTAATGATTATTGTTTGTTTCACAGGAAGTATATATACAACTTTGTTCAGTAGGCGGGACATACCGTAGTACAGATAACTTTATGATTATGAATCACGACATTTGTTTAATTATTACTTCTACGTTTTCCTTGTACCTATGGTAGGTATAGTATCATTATTCGAATATATTCGGCTTTACTAATAAACGCGGTTTATCTATTCCTTCACTGTGCCAAGCTCAGCTTAAATTGTCAGTTGTACGTTAAATATGGAGTAACCGGTTTCAGTAGAGTTGATTACAGCGTTATTAAACTTCGGTATAAGTTACAACGCGTATATTGGTAAGGGGGATTAAGTATATTTTTTTTAATCACTATGAACAAGCGTTTGACCACCATCCTGCCTGATCTTAAGCAGCGACGTGGTCTACGATGGAGCACACTTGTTCAGTAGGTACCTGCGACTTGAAGACCTTCAGACTGTACTGCGCAGGAAACACAGACTCCGGCAAGTCCTTCCACATTCAATATTTTAATTAAAGATTCATAAGTACTATTTAAAAAAAAACTTTTTACTGTTAAAAGGTTTTAAAAGTACCTCCCACTAGGTCGAACGCACACCGATTTTTTCACGGACCTTTGAGTTACATATTTTATTTATTATGGAAAAAGTCGTCGGCTAGAGAACAGGTACTACCTCTATCTGCGGTATTCCAGAGTATACATATACACGTTCCCGTGGGAATTTCCTTCTAATACCTCCAAGAATATGTGTACAAAATTTCGTAATGAGTGAAAGCGCAGCAAACAAACATACATTCACATTTATAGTAATATAGTGACTAAGTAAATAAAATAAATACCGTTCACGCATTTTAATCTCAAAGCGGGCAGCAGAGGCAGTTGCTAAGCAAATGCCCACGGTTCACAAAGCGTATTTAACCCAACGTGACAGGGAGTGTCGAAGAAATTACAGTGAGACCATCTCCGTTATAGGGTACTTAAGTAATGCGGAATTTTCAAACTTCAAAAACTTCTTGTATAGATGTCGCTAGTAGGTGTCCAGGCTGACTACTGTCAGTTATATTTTAGTACGCTTTTTATTATTTGGGCGAGTTATTTAAAATTCAGACACTTTTGTAACATGTAAACAAACAATAAAAAAATAACTGTCACCTTCAATACTCGCTGCTTGAAGTTAGTAATTTCGTTGACATTTATCCCCCCTGATACAGCTAGCGCCATCTGTCACAACTAAGAGAAAATTCTCCATTAGTAAAAATAAAAGCGACAATAATTATTTAAGTCGAAATTTCTGTGTAAAATTAGCGTTATTTACCCAAATACTACAACGACTAAACCGGTTTTGACCGTTTTTCGGTCAGTGTGTCAAAATACTAAGGTCTGTTATTTTAGAATCGTTTATGTCTTGACAGTTGGATGTTTGATGTTTATAGAGGTACCGACCCCCGTACCAAGGCGTTATTTTATTATTGTTTACGCTGTGCGACAGTGACAGCGCTATACCACTCGTCTAGCGCTATCCTTGTCACACAGCGAGAACAATATTACTTTTACTGGAGTCAGTAGAGGCAATACACCGTTTATTGAAAAAGACAGATTAATATTGGACTAGAAACACATCATACATTAAAAAAATCGTATTGCTAAAGGTCTTAGTCTACTTTGGAGATCAGGTTAGACTGGTGTCAGGAAAGTTTTTTATTTTAGCAATATATTATAATTTACACGAACACCTGTTATGTTAATTTGCACAATCATAAATAATCGAAAGTGTGGAATTTTTTTAAATAAAAAAATATATTTAGAGACTGACCATTGCTCGGGGTCCTTTTACACGCAGTATAGCTACATAGCTATGTTTTACGTCTATATATACGTAAAGTATTTATATTTTCCTGAGCTTCCTTTATTTAGTTGCATAAAAAATTAAGGTAATTTCTCAGAAAAATAACACAGGACTACTTTTGTTATGTTCGTTACAATTTGTACAAATCAAAGAAGAAAAATATAATGTGCTGTTTTATAACGTGTATTTTATTATTTTCAGGTAAGTTCCAAAATGTCTTGGGAGTCAGAGTCATCATCATCATCATCAGCCCATACTTGTCCACTGGGGTCAGAGTAAGTAAGCGGATTTAAATCGTACATATACCTAAAAGTAGATAAATGTACATCCATAATTTTGCCTCTATGCTGTTAGCCTTGTTGTTTTAGTGTAAATAAATAATAATTAGTGGATGGGATCTTTAGGTTACTTCTGTCCTTGGATGTAAAGGCTCAGGCTGTCTCGAGGGAGCCGTCAATAACATGGTCCTAGTGGGTGCGAGCCCCAATTAAGCTTACTCTCCGTTTGTCCACAGTTTTGGGGTATCCCAATGATATTATATAGTTTGGGGTATCCATAACGAATTATCCCATGACAAATGGTCACTTTAAAAACCTAAGTATTAGGACATGGATAATAAATTATCTATCTAGCATTATTGAAAACATACAGCTGATAATAACACTCATATACTTATATTATAGGTTATACTTTATCCAAGGAGGTTTTCACTTTCAAAATATATCATACTAGCTCCGTCGCGGCTTCGCCTTCGGTGCACTTCGTCGTCACGTTCCTCGCCACGTTGTTTCCCTCGGAATATGATTTTTTTCCGGATAAAACAGAAGTCCGATTATTTAAACCGGATTCTAACTATACGTCTGCAGAATTTTCAAATATCATTTATAATATTAGCTAAAGTAATAGTGTAAGAAGTTACCTCAGATGGTAAATAATAAATAAATAGTAATCAGTTATTTAAAAAGATATTTTATCTTGTGTTTCGTACAATCAGACAGAGGTATGCATCGGTGTATAGTAAAGCATCTTTGTCCTACTTAGGTAAATTAATCTTTCACAAAAAGAAGTCTATTCCCGTACAAATCGAAGAATTTAGTATGCAGATATAAAAATATTTTTGGTTCATTTCCCTGGGTTTGGGCTATAATGGAGGAAATGGATGAAAGTGTATTGACGAAAGACGATTTATATGGGTGATGTAATGGCCGGGTGAGTAGAGGTCGCCCCAGAAGGACATATACAGACCAGATTGGTGATGTCCTGGCCGAAGGTGGCGTGAAAAGTACTCGAAACCGAAGGTCATGTATGAAAAGATGTATGAATGTAGTTGAAGCGAAAGGGGTATGTCAGGATCGTGACAAATGGAGATCTGTAGTCTCTGCCTACCCCTCTGGGAGACAGGCGTGAAGTGTATGTATGTGATTATTTCCCTGCATGGCCGCCATAGTAAAAGTTGTTCGTTTTGACGAACCCTACAACATTTCTGAGACCACTAGGTACGGAAGGTCCATTTATACGCAGTATAACAATAACCTGTATTTCAAGTAATCTTCCTAAACCCAGCTAAAGGGTAACGATGATCCATCGGCCCCGAGTTTATGAATGTATGAAATACCAACCCAAGAAAGTACACCCTCGCGAATGTGAGTAGATAATCATGCGAAAGTGAAAATAACAGGAAAACCTTCCGCTTTAAAATTCATTACGTTTTCAACCTTCATGTCCTCGGCGAATCAATTTCAGGACACGTGCCATAATCTGTATTATTCAAAGGGTCGCAAGTAGATGGCGCTGAATCCACTTTCAGTTTTAGAGGGTATTCAAATAGTACCCACTTTAAGAGGCATTCAGATATTTTTTTTTAAGGAAACGCGCACTAAAATTAGTGGTTAATTTTGTCCCATAATCTAAACTTATAATGTAACTAAAACATACGTGATAAGAGTAGAGAAGAGATCTTTATTAAGCTAATTACATGGACTATATACTAGCTGTCCCGGCTAACATTTGTTTTGCCATAATAAGTTGCCTTTGTACCCCGTGTATTGGGAGAAATACAATTGGTAGATGCATAAAAAATAGATAGTAGCCGATTCTCAGACCTACTGAATACGCATATAAAATTTGATAAAAATCGGAAAAGCCGTTTCGGAGGAGTACGGTAACTGACACTGTGACACGGAGATATAAAAATCAATGCCACTTTTCGTTGTAATGTTATAACTCAACAATGCCTTTACCGATTTAGCTAATTCTTGAATCATTCGTAAAAAAAAGTGACATCCACTTCTGGACACAGGCCACCCTGGAGGTTATACTTATTTTATATTCATATTAATAGTTAAGACAGAACAACGTCTTTAGCGTCCATTAGTATACTATGAAAATGAATAGCTAAATGTGTTGTTTTTAAAGCACAAAACTCGGTAACGGCTTCAATCGACTGTACCTAAATTTTCTGTGCGAATGCTGCGAATATTTAAATGTGCTGACGGTTCATTTGGATTTTGTTCGATTCTGGTGTTTGGAGAGCTTTCTCTACACTCGGCACATTTTATCAGGAACATTCTGTATGTAGCACTATTAACCCCTGTACCACAATTCCATTTCTCGACCACGAGTCCTTAGGGTCACATGGACCTTAGAATCGTAACTAGAAGCTGACGATGCTTTCATCATACCAACGTAAAAAAGCTATGTACCTTAAAGCTTTCTTCCTTTTAAAAGCTCAGATCTTCGAGGAAAGTGTTCTGGATGTCTTGTCGGAAGGTTACTTGCTTATGTACCTATGTTATTAGGCGTAAATGTTTAATAATATTAGGGTAGAAGGCGAGGATTCGTGTGACCAACTTACGCCATTCTTAAGATTAAAAAAATACATACACTCACGCCCGTAATCCATGAGGGTAGACAAAACTTTAGGATCAAAAGGAGCCTGCAACCCTCAGGACTAAACACAAATACAGTTCAGTTCGTCTCTTTCCCACCAAAATGGATGTATGTATATTGAAAATGAACCAAACTTTCACTTTTACTGCTAATTTGACAGTTTGGATCCAGATTTACTCTTCTTTATTCGCAGTAAGGGACAGAAGATATTGTCTGTAACTCTTTCACTCCTGCATTTTTTACAATCGTTGTATCGTTTTATTCTAAATGTCAGTTGTCAGATTGCAAGTCTATAATAGTTGTTTTTGGTGTGAGCTTCAACCACATTTAGCATAATGGCGTAAAGAGAGTCAATTAAGGTCTTCAGTTACAAGTTGCTAGATCATAGGCTGCATAAACCTAAATCTTCAGAAGGCCACATGACTGTCAGGAAAACAACCAGCTGATGCGTTCTATTTTCTGCTACGCCCAAATATAAAAACACGTCTTCTTGTTACTCCATTTATTAACCAAGTAAAACTAGACAAAGTCAATGTGACAACTAAGACATAAAATATGTATAAATCTCTACATTTACAACCCAGATCAGCATGGTATAAAGATATAGAGAGTCTACGCCAAAAGAGCTGTTTGCCGAGTTGAAGCATTTCCCTTATTTACGACCGTTTGCGAATAATTTCGTGGGCTTCGGGTCAGATATTAAATAAAGCTTTATGATTTAATCAGACTTGCTTCTGTAAACTCAGGCTGGTTTTAATACGAAGTACAATTGTTCAAGATTAAGATTATGCTTCCAGGCACTGTCATTACAGTCCTCGGATAAAATGGGTTATATTTATAGAAATATCTAAAAATAAGATAGAGAAAAAATGATTGTAAAGTGGAGAAGTATGAGACAGTAGTTTTTTCCTACGTGCTTTTATTGGGAATTTTAAGTGCAACTTTTTCTATCCTACCTAACCTATCCTAAATATCTATCCTAACCTACCTTAAAATTACTGAAGTTAACACCTCATGCATAACTTTCGCTTCGGTTCCATGCAGTAGATACCTGCATATTCAATCAGATAAACCAATATGTCAAATAATATTTTAGGTCAAACAAGTCTTTACTTATAATCTCACGGAAACGTCAATATTCCTTCTCCGTCAGCCATTGCAGCAGGGTTAACCCATATCTATACTATTATTATAAAGCTGAATAGTTTGTTTGAACGCGCTAATCTCAGAAACTAATGGTTCGAATTGAAAAAATATTTTTGTGTTGACTAGACCATTTATCGAGAAAGGCTTTAGGCCTATAACATCACGCTGCAACAATTAGGAACAAAGAAACGGAAAAAAAACGCGAGTAACACCGCGCGGTACAGCTAGTCATAAATATATTGTAAATACATGCAGCATTTCAAACGTATTCATTAGAATTAACTGAACGAACGCATGTTAGGAATGCGCGTGGCACGCACCAAAAAAAAAAATTGCTTTGACTGCCGCGAGCCTATGCACAGACGATGTCTACATTATTGATGCTGTCAAACATGTCAATCACTTTTAATTAAGCACAATTAATGTGTCAGACTCACATATTGACGTTCAGGGGACGCCTTGTGCAATTTTTGGAACCGTGTGTGGTATTTGTATTACGTGTGTTGAGACATTCCCATGCAAAGATAATAAGTTGCGTAGTGTAATGGGGAATTTTGTTTGACGTTTATCTGACATTTTGCAACGCACGACAGTAATGGCAGTTCTAAGCTCAAAAACCTGTCAGAAAAACGTCAAAGAAAATTCCCCATTGTATGTATATATACTATCATATTTTCTGGTTCTCTGGTAGAAAATACGAGCACTAAATCTGCCTCTGTATGAATATATGCAATACAGTGTCAATCTATACCAATATTATAAAGCTGAAAAGTTTGTTTGTTTGTTTGAACGCGCTAATGTCAGGAACTACTGGTGCGAATTGAAAAAATCCTTTTGTGTTGAATAGATCATTTATCGAGGAAGGCTTTAGGCTATATAACATTATTAATATTATCCCCAAATTCCCACGGGAACGAAAAAATAACACCGCGCGGTACAGCTAGTAAATAATATCTGAGGCTACCTTAAGAATTTACTGACATCTTTATTGACATATCTCACATCGAAAGTTTAAGCGACTTTAAAAAAAGGCAGTTACCTAATTCGACCGTAAACTTATGTATATGGTTTTTTATGTTTGTTAACGGATATGATTCTGATAATATTTTTTTTGTTGGAAAGAGAATATTTTAACGGTTAGGCTTAGGGAATCTGGTACCTACTAGTCTCCCCTAAGCTGCGTGAAGCCGGTTCTCTTTTCTTAAAAATGATAAGTCCAGAGTGTTTATCTTTAAAAACGGTTCTATGCGAAGCGTAAATATAAAGTACGTTACTAGTTGAATGTGCGATGAGCTTTAACCTCTTATGTTTTACACTGCACCGTATAATCTACTTAGAAGGCCGTTTAGGCGCGCCGCGTCGCCCCACTTCACTTATCTTGACTAAACTTAGTAACTACTTAGTTTACCAGCTTATTATAGTGTCGAAACAACTATTTAAGTAGGTATTGCATGCTTTGCAAAAGAGTTATAAAGAATTTCTTTTACGGTGAAGAAACCTATTTTACTACATAATTACCGCCCGTCCTTTGAGCGTCTATCTGTGACCTAGTGGTAGTGGTCGCATATCTGTCTGCAATCGGGAGGTTGTGGGTTTGGGACCGTTTTTTTACCAAAGGTTTCCTTTTTCAGGGACTATATGTATAGACGTATCTTGTATGCGTGGCGTACACGCACATACGGTGAGGACCAATACCGTTACGAAATCCGCACAACACAAGGTGTGCGAACCCTATATTATCAGGGATAATCTCACCACCACCCAAGCCCTACCTGCCTCTCGGCGTACGGGCCATTCTCTAGAGGCGTGCGCATCTACTTGCTTTTGGCTCTTTTCAACGCACACGTTTTTTTTACTCCATACAAATTTTGAACAAATTTTGTGCGAACTCTATAACGACGATCGACTACCACGTTAGTTTAAATACGCTTGGTGAAGCGTGGACATTTTCTTAGCAATTGCGTCTGCCCACCCCGCTTTGGGCATAAACGGCGTGAATTGTTTTTATTTACTATTTTTTTAAATTTATTTCTTTACTTTAACACTTAATTATATTGCGATAAGTAAAAAGCAAACCTTAAAGCCTAAAGACACACATGAGTGTTCACATGACACCTTAGTTTTGCAGTATGTGATTATCGACCGACAAGGTACATATATTTTCCTTAAGTGGTAACCTTTACATCTATTGCTCTATACACATTTTTCTTCACGTATTTCGGCCATTGCGATAAAACGTTGAGTAACATTTAAGAATAAGCAAACAGAAGAGTACAGCAGCCGGCAATGAAGGATATTGCCCTGCTCAATTACGACACCCTAATCTTGCAAGATCCAAAGCAAACAGTGAGACACGTGTCCCAGCGATTATTGCTTTACAGGAACATTGTCTCATCGGGGCCTTACTACTTATCTTTACTATACTAATATCATAAAGATTTCGTTGTTTGAATGGTAAAGCTCCGAGACTACTGGTACGATTTGAAAAAATATTTTACTGTTGGATATTGAGACTCGCGCTATACCCGGACGATATTAGACCCTCTTCTCAAAATTAGAAAATCTTAGAAAAAATCGAAGTTGTAAATAACAGCTGAACATAGGCCGATGAAATCGCTCACTATCTTTAACCTACAATAAGCAGTGAATGAATAGCAAAATAATCCTCAAAGGGAACTAGTCGTTCACAGTTATTTTACATTTGTAATAAAATCATACAACATAACAGCCAGAGGTAAAATAACCAGTGTTATATGTATCCGAAATTACAGTCACAGTATGACTAAAAGTCGCATAGACGACTAAGGGTGCTTTGCTTCGTCATTCATTCCTGACTTTCGAAAATTGGTCCATAAACTGTTCATTTTTATCAAAAATTATATCAACAACAACGACAACCTTTGCTGATTTGGTTAAAATATTGTGATAACCACGTCTCATTACTTTTACTTGGGCACTGTAAGTGGGCGTCTGGTTTGATGCTAATCCTCAGGCTTACGTGTGGGCAGGAAAGCGGAACAGATCTCAGCAAGAAATTAGTAGTCTTATTATTTTGTTTATTTACACGCCATTACTGTGGTGGTGATTAGGCAGTAATACTCAGATGAGATGCTAATTAGTATCTCCACAACTTTTCTGTCTTTGCCCTCTCAGCAACGTTCATCATCAACTTGGTTCATTTCATTTCATTTCTTCTTTGTCAGCGCGTGCTCTTTTATTATCCTTACACCTTTTTCTTTTATATTAATTAAGTCCCTTACATTATCCTATTACTTGGTGTCGTGCAAAAATATATTTTTCTTCCACTTCCTCTTTATTGTTGTGAGACTCACACAAATTATCTCATTACCACATTCATGCAATATCCGTTCCATTTCTTTTTCGATATAACTCTTGGCTTTCCAAGTGAAAACATTTATTCCTATGTTTTTTAAACGTCTTCAAAAAAGGATTCTTTTTAAATTACACCGTATATATGTTTTTTATGCTTTTGTTGTATACTTCGTTAATTATGAAGTGATTTTGTTTTTTTTTTCTTTGAATTTTTTTTTGTTTGTCAGAAGGTATTTCAAAGATGGTTCCATGATAAGGAAGCCAGTGTTTGATGATGGTGAACCTAATAAATCAAAATTGTATGAGCGGACGACTAGTACCTACTCGTTGAAGTCGGTTCTTTTTTTTAAAACGGTCTCATTCTTCAAATTTCCAGGAAACATAGTAGCAGCAAAACCGTAGTAGCACCTCAGTATCCAACGCGATTCGAATGGGAACAAAGCATAAAAACTAATTTTAGCCAACGAGAGCATCGTGAAGTCGTTTCAACTTGTGATTGTAATTTTATTTGTCTTTCATGGATATTCGAGGGTCATTTAAAAGATGGAGGATGTAATGAGAAAATATCTCTAAAAATATCCTTAGCGGCTAAGGTTACTTTCGTTATCTGCTAAAGTAGTTTTATAATTGTTTTTTTAAGAAGATGATTAGCGTAGTTTTATGAATTGGATCATCACGCGTGTATACCGGCGACCACGTATAAAAACTCTGTACTTTGCTCTAATATTTGACGAAAATTTGACCAACGTGTATTTTTATCATATTATTCTACAAAGTCTTTGATTCGTTATCAAAACGGACGAATGCAAACGTTGTTCCTACAAAATACACTATTGCTATCTAAACTTGTTTTATCTGAAACTAGGACAGTTCCTGCCGTCATACCTACAAGTTAATAAGTAATAAACCGACCGCTGCTACATTATTTATCAGCCATCAATCAATCAATATTTACTGAGCAGACTCATCGATCACAATTTATTATTGGACCTTTCAACTTGTTTAATAAGGAACATTCAAATGACCGCATTTTACCTTACTGACCTTTTTGCACTTGAACGAAATATATAACTGCGCAAATTAGTGTTTACTCTTATGTCGAAAATAGTTTCTGGTTCTTAAAATCCTTACAAAGGAAACAGGTCGTGACGCATTAGAATAGGGCGAATTTTAAACAAATACATATTTATGTTTCTAAACCTGACTTTTTTGACCATCATAAATAAACTAAACGGCCCTAACTAATAAAATTAAATGGCGTCGATGACTATATTATTATATTAGTGTAAACAGAAACATTGTTATCATGGCCACAAATGATGAACTTCCGTGTTGGTGTCCTCTACTTTATTGTACGTTTACAATGAAAATACTAAATAATACTATGACTTTGTTGTAGTACCGAAATATTAGCTTCCAATACAAATTCAAATTCAAGAACAACCTAAGACAATATGTGCTTCACTATTAGGAAACCACACTTGAGCTGATGTTGTAGGTGAAATACTAAACAAAGTAGCTCAGTTTATAACGGAATCCACCTAGCCAACAGTAAGTAGTTTCCTCTAGGAAACGCATCACCCTCCAGAGTAAATCACAGTCATGGTTCAGAATGAACAATATGCCTTTGTGAAGGTCTTTTATCTCCCGATCTCGCTTCCCGTGATTGTGGCGAAGATCAAGAGAAATTCATCAGTTCCCAGTTTAAGTGGTCCTGGAAATAGCGTCTACATTTTGAATGGAAAGCTCAGATTATGATGGGCTTATAGTGCAGATTTGGCAGGAACAATCCCTCGAATCCTCGTAAATAATAACCCTTGAATAAAATATTGTACGAAAACTGTTGTTTTGGCAATGGATGAAGTTACGAGAATCCCGCGGTATATTAAGATGGTTTGCAGTGTTGTAGGAATCTTTGTTGGTAATTTGATAAGCATCTTTGCAAAAAAAACTCTTCGTCCTCTGTGTTTGGAAAAAAATACGCATATTTTTACATTAGTAATAATTTTAAGATTACTTGTTATAAATACATTATATACAAGCTTTTAGACAAATTCCGAAGACAGAACTTCATACAGCAGATTATTCACAATTTCTTCCGGTAATAGAGTCAGTAATTAGATTTTACAAGTATTTCATTGAAAATACAAAGCAGTATCTACTGCACTCGTTGGCCCGTTCTGCCAACAGTTCTGTTGGTTTACATATGTAAACCAAGCACTATTCAGATAAGTTTTATGCTTTGTCTGTGTCTAATGGAAAGTGTCAAAAAGAGACAAATGCTACTCAAGCATTACGTATGCATTGATTTTTCTTTCGGAATATGAGCCGTAGTTTCGGCGGAGGAAGATAGAAAATCGATATTCATACGAATTATATTCTGTAGCATAATTATTGCGCGATTATTTTGCGCTCAGTAAATTTTATTTAGCAAATAACTTCAAAGAAAAAAGTTGGAATTCGTAAAATTTGACAGAATAATAGTTTTCTCATGAATCCAATTGGAAGCACCAGCCAAAGGATAAGCACCAGCTTTCAAATAAAAAAGAATCATCCAAATCGGTTGACGCAGTCAAAAGTTTTGAGGTACCTAACAAACACAAAATAAACAGTCAAATTTTAAACCTCTTCCCACCTTTTTTTTGTAAGTCGGTTAAAAAAAGATTGCAATTATCTTAACTTCCTTTTTATCCTACCGTTCTTGTTGCCTTCACGAAAAATTATATTTCTTTTACAAGAAAGCCTGTACTCTTGTAATGTACCTACCTACATTACATAGCTCTATAGTATCAGCAACGGTGTAATCTTAACACAGCATTTTCTTAGCAACCCCTTTTAAGACCGAAACGTATTGTTTTGGGTCTCGTGGGCTAATCTGTTCTCTGTTATCTAGAGCCGAAACTGTTAAAGTTTTCTCTTGATGAAAAGCTTTATTTGTGCTGGTGTACTAAAGGGTGACTGGGTCCGTATTCCTATTCAGCTGCTACCTTCCATAAATTGACGAGAATAACCCGCTCGAGAGTTGTGCTTCCAAGGCATTCGCTACCGTTTACTTATTCATTGAGGATTCGGCCTCTTATCTTATGTAGATTGAGCATTGCGCACTTTGCTGACTTAACGCCCTTCGTTCAATGTGAGGCATACTCTTGAATATTACAATGCCAAGGTGTTTGAACACTTGCCCAAAATATAATTAGAGTTAATAATTCGTGTCGTCTAGCCATGCGGTAACGGCGAATAGAATACATGTATCACCACCCCAGCCCAACTTGTCCCATCGTGGGGGTCGTAAGAGGCGACCGAGGGAACTCTCCAGAGAATGGGCAGCAGCGCTCGCTGTGAGTTATACCACAACACCACTGCGATCGCTAACCCGCCTGTCAAGCGTGGCGATTATTGGCATTTCCCTCCAAATGACGGAAATAATATGTGGCTGATAATGATAATAGTGCGTATTATTGTATTGAGTTTGTATATTGTTTGAGCTGATTGTAAAAAAATATAACTAAAAAAAATTTTTGCCTTATTTTTTTAAACTTTTGTTTTTCAAATGGTATATCTCAGTAGCGAATCTATTCGCAAAATAACATAGGCTAGGTATGTAACGTTATTGTTTTAATTAATCCATTTTAAACCAATTTTATTACAATCCAAACGTGTACTTAAACTTTGCATATAAATACAGGTTCAATTGCGTAACTCGATTTCCATTAAAAAAAATGTTTCCACGGACTATTACTCTTTACGATTTCTAAATAAAGTAATAAACCTCCGAAGTAACTCGCTCTGCACAAATTGTTTCCCTTCTGTTCGTGGTAAGGCCTCAGCTTGTTTACGACTGTACCGCACTGGTTTCTTAATGAAGTTCCTTTGAAGATGAATACAAGTCATTGTTTTCCCTTGTTCACTTTACTCGCTCCTGTTGTTTTGTTTATAGAATTTGGAAAGTAGAGATTCGGATGCCTTTTGATCATCTTGATTTGAGATATTGATAAACATGTAACAATTATATCAGACGTTTCTTCTGAAATCGTAAAAACCTTTAGTGAATTGGCACAACTTTGATGTGAACTAATTCTAAGTTCTCGATAGGTAGGTATTTTCGTTTTTATTTCAATAGGGAAGAAAACGCGAAGCTAATTGCAGATGGCGCTTTGTACGCTTGACGCATATGGACCAATGACAGTGAGGCAATCTGTCACATGAACTTGTAGTGACGATCGATCGACCAATCGCGTCGTTTTGGTTCAAGCGAAACTAGAGACATTAATTAGTTCATGAGTTTTCTATCCCATTGTATATATATGTCTTTTTAACCGACTTCAAAAAAGGCTCTACCTCAAAACTTTTGATTGGGTGAACCGATGTCGATGATTCTTTATTTGAATGCTGAAGCTTCATCTTTAGTCCCATTTGGTTCAGTTCCAACAATAGGATCAATGAGAAAAGCACAAATATGTAAAATTTTGGTTGAAGTAGGTACTGTTTATTTTTAATGTTATTGACTAGTCCTTGAAAATTATACTTCATCAAACCAGCAAACTGACGTCCACTCACACCACTGACATCCCCAAAATTACACTTAAGTATAATATATATTTATTAAATGATATGTGCGTGAAAGGTGTAACTGCAGAAATGACGAAAGATAGAGATGAATGGCGAAAAAAAACGTGTTGCGCCCACCCCACCTAGTGTGGGATAAGGGCAGGAAAATGATGATGAAGTAATATGTTTTTTGGCTAAATGAAAAAAAATGAAGAACATGCAACATGCAGAGTGGAGGATGGAGTAATAGAAAACCCTATACTGCGACCCCAAACAATAGTTTTAGAAATTTTGTTAGGCTCGTCAATATGAACAACTCGTTGGAAATGTGTGGGAAGTCACCATATTAGTTAGAAGTGTTTCAAAACGATGCAACAAGAAGAAAAAAAATTTAAAGGCCTCAAAGCACAATTTTTATTTTTAATATTGGCATTTCCTTATAAAGTGAAAGGTTATTAGCATATTTAGATATATTACATCCTACGACTACTTTCAACACACCTTTCGGTATGCCTGTAGGATTCCTCACGTGGTTATATTTTACCTTCAAAGTCTAATTTCCAAAATACCTTAGCTCTAAACTATACTTACTATACTATAACACTTCTCTGGTCGGAAATCGAACCTGTTACTGAAATATTGTGCACTCGTGCCCACTAGGTCATATAGGCCGTGTTTTCTAAATGTGGAGGCTATGGTATGTCGTGACCAATTGAGGGACGTAATCTTGACCCCAACGCTGCTTAACATCAGGCAGGATGGGGGTCAAACACTTGTTCATTGTATTTGAAAAAAACATCTCTTTGAGTCGTTCGTATACGTATGTGCAAGAACATCTCGGTCATCGAAGTTCAACCAGCTAATTAGGTCGTGTTTACATCGTTTACGTTACTGGTTGCTAACTTTATAACTAGTATGGAATAATTAACATAATTCGACTACAGCAAGTTGCTGCATTCTTTTAGTAGTTTGACCACTTTCTATGGAACTTTCTTTGATCATCAGGTGACATGATTCCGGGACCGATACATTATTGTATTAACAGTGATTCTGTGATAGTTGCAATATGTAGTATATCTTGTCTTGTATGATGTAGATGAAAATAGCTGATCGGTAAATTTGTACGAAGATGTCAAATATTTTTTTCGCACATGGGGAATATGTGCACATGCTGTATCAGAGCCCTTTTGCCACGTCCAACTCGTCTGTCTTCTATCTATTTGTTATTTAACGTTTTTTTATTGTGTTGTTCCTTCTACTGTATTTTTTTTACCATAAACATGTTTTTTTAGTTTTTCACATAGGGTTTCTTGGGAAAGTTGTTTGATATAATGGGCTAACTGACTATGGTGCCTAACCTGTGCGTGTCCTAAAATATTTAAACAGATTATTTACATTCTGTATATAATGTGTAGAAATTTGGTATGCTGTGAATATGACAAAAAACGGTAAAACTTTATCTTCCGTATAAGTTTCTACAGTTCCCCTTTTCAGTTCTGATTTTTACACCAATTATAGCAGCCTCTCCCAAAAGGAATACGTCTTTATGGGCGAAACAGACACAGAAATAAACAATCGCTAATACATAGCCCACAAACATTTATTTAATTTGAAGTAAGTGAAAATGCTATTTATCAACAGTAGGGAGTAGACAAAATAGGTTTGGTATCTGTTACGAGTGAAGTGTACGCCTGTAATAGGAATATTGCTATGTATAGGTATGTATTAAACTACAAATATTTAAAATGTATTGAGTAATATTCTGTTGGTGTACCATATCATAAATAAATAATAACATGAATGAGGAATTACTACGACGTAATGTGCGTAACTGTTTCTGTGCATCTTTGTAACATTTTTCGTGCTAAATTTAACACTAGATATAGAAGCACATTAACATTAAACCTTTCGTGCTTGTGGTAATGTACAGCGTCACGCGCATAGAGCACAACACGGGTTTCCTAGTCATATTCTTTTCAAAAACGTTGTTTTCCCAATATACATTAATAATAGTGTTTCTCTACAATTATATGCATGTATTATACATATCAACCTTCAACAATAATCTCTCTTTGCATTAAAGAAAACCCCATCAAAATCCGTTGCGCATTTTTAAAGATCTAAGCATACCATCTGTGTATCTATCGTCGCGTCGTGAAGTCGCGTTATA
>SJJU01072956.1:0-29423 GCA_012932125.1 Conopomorpha cramerella | reverse complement strand
TTTACGATGAATACATGGGATGCATTTGCCGATGCTGCTTTTGATTATGATCCGTTAATTGATTACTTTAATCATCGATTAGTATTCATAGGTAGAATGGCCAATAAATGCAGACACTGTGAGGCACTCAAGTGGAAGGAAGAGACCCCAGGTATGTGCTGTTCTGGAGGAAAAGTATCAGTACCAACGCTTGGTGACCCCGACGAGCCACTCAAATCGTTACTTCTATATGACAGCAATGAATCTAGGCGATTTTTAAACAGAATAAGAAAGTATAATTCTTGCTTTCAAATGACATCATTTGGTGTGGGTAATGAGGTCATCATGCCTGGATTTTCACCTACATTTACGGTTCAAGGGCAAGTTTATCATAGGATTGGCTCTTTGCTTCCCACAAATAATGATCAACCAAAATTTCTACAGATTTATTTTATGGGAGACGAAAACAGCGAGGTTGACCGCAGATGTCAAAATATTGAAGGAGGGACATTGTTTTAAAAATTCAAAGAATGTTGCACGAACATAATAACCTCATTAACACCTTCAAAACAGCCTTAGAAAGAATGCCAGGAGAAAATTACAAATTAGTTATACACCCAGATCGTACGCAGAGCGGGGAACATGAAAGACGTTATAATGCACCCTTAATAAATGAAGTCGCCGCCATGGTTTGTGGTGAACAGTTCGCATCGCGTGATATTGTTTTACAAGCCCGTGACAACACATTGACCAGGGTGCCCGACACACATAAGTTTTATGACGCATTACAATACCCGCTTATGTTTACCAAGGGGCAAGAGGGGTACCACTTTCAAATTTCACAAGTCAATCCAGTAACCAACAAAAATGTTTTAAATTAGGTCATTGTCATTTTAATTAGGTCATTGTGTCTCTTGGACACAAGGGACCAATACATTTTTCTGAGTACTTTCTGCCACTCAATGCTACACCAAATCTATACCGTTCCTTTAATCCATATCTAATATCTAATATTCAAATTAAAAGTACGCAGACAAAGTCGCGGGTACCGGCTATCTATATACCTCTACTTATAAGAGAAAGTCGTGTTAGTTACTACACTTATAACTCAAGAACGGCTGAACTAATTTAGCTTAAAGTTTGTAGAGATGTAGCTTAGAACCGAGGGAAGGAGAAGGTTCTTATGACAGAAAAAAAAAAAAAGAATTGCGCGGAAACTTAGAAAATTTAGGTATCCCCTCTAAGGCGGAACGAAGTTCGCGGGGGCAGCTAGTCCTTACTAATATTATAAATGCGAAAGTGACTCTGTCTGTCTGTCTGTCTGTCTGTCTGTCTGTTACGCTTTCCCGCTTAAACCTCTCAACCGAATTTAATGAAATTTGGCACAGACAATCTTTAGACCCTGAGATAGAACATAGGCTACTTTTTATTGCAAAATAGGGGTGGTAAAGGGTTGAAAAGGGGGATGGAAGTTTGTATGGGATTTCTTAATTTTAAAAGATAAAATCATGAAACTTTATATTTAAGCACTTGATAAGAAATAATAAAACATTTGTTCTAGCGTTTTTGAAATTTCGAACTGTGAGGGGATGAAATAAAGGTTGAAAGTTTGTATGAAGTTCGTAATTTTTGAAGATAAAAACATTACGTTTTGTATTTAAGCACTAAATAAGATACAAAAATCGTTTGTTTTAGCATTTTTACTTTTTTACCAGTGTGGGGGTGAAATAGGGGTTAAAAGTTTGTATGGGTTCGTCATTTTTAAGATAAAACCATGAGACTTGGTACGTAGGTCTCTTAGGATGTGCAGAGTTTTTCTACAAACGGAATTCCGAAATTCGATCGGAACGGAACTGATTCGGAACGGGAACTACGAAACCAAACTTTTTGTATACAAAATCTTAAGCACTGAACCTAGGAACATGATATTTAGAAGTTTTGGGTGTATCAAGTTAAAAAAATTGGCTTTGAAGTAAAAAATCCTTTTAACGAATACTCTGCATCACCGCCGCTGTCATTGATCGTCGGTCGTCGTCGCGCACATTCGCCGAAGTGTGGCGGCCGGCAACGGCGCTGTCGTGTGTTGGCGGAGCGCACGAATCTACATAACTATGCCTACCCGAACGGGCAAATACGTGAGGGCAGACGACGTTGTCGGACGCATGCGATTAGAGAAATTTGCGCTACAAAGATTTAGGTACTTGTTTCGATCCAGTAAAATTATTTTATTGTTTCGTATTTTTTTAAGTAGGTAGTATTTTTTTATTAGTTAGGACCTATAAATTAATTTTGTACATGCTTAATATTTCGGGATCTTTTAGTTCATAGTTAATAGTATTATTAGTTTACTAGCTGCCCCCGCGAACTTCGTTCCGCCTTAAAGGGGATACCTAAATTTTCTAAGTTTCCGCGCAATTCTTTATTTTTTTCTGTCATAAGAACCTTCTCCTTCCCTCGGTTCTAAGCTACATCTCTACAAACTTTAAGCCAAATTAGTTCAGCCGTTCTTGAGTTATAAGTGTAGTAACTAACACGACTTTCTCTTATATATAGTTTCTGCTTCCCGCTCGGAATGAATTAAACGTCGTCTACGTATTTCTTCGAAGGTCTCTGCGGCTATGTACGAAGCATGACGCTCAGCATCTAAGATTTGGCGAGTTTGGGTTTGCTGAGAGGTCTCAGCAGCTCTTTGAGCCGCGTGACGCTCGGCATCCAAGACCTGGCGAGCTTGGGTCTGCTGAGAGGTCTCAACAGCTCTTTGAACCGCGTGACGCTCGGCATCCAAGACCTGGCGAGCTTGGGTCTGCTGAGAGGTCTCAACAGCTCTTTGAGCCGCGTGACGCTCGGCATCCAAGACCTGGCGAGCTTGGGTCTGCTGAGAGGTCTCAGCAGCTCTTTGAGCCGCGCGACGTTCGGCACCCAAGACCTGGCGAGCTTGGGTCTGCTGAGAGGTCTCAATAGCTCTTTGAGCCGCGTGACGCTCTGCATCCAAGACCTGGCGAGCTTGGGTCTGCTGAGAGGTCTCAGTAGCTCTTTGAGCCGCGTGACGCTCTGCATCCAAGACCTGGCGAGCTTGGGTCTGCTGAGAGGTCTCAACATCTCTTTGAGCCGCGTGACGCTCTGCATCCAAGACCTGGCGAGCTTGGGTCTGCTGAGAGGTCTCAACATCTCTTTGAGCCGCGTGACGCTCTGCATCCAAGACCTCGCGAGCTTGGGTCTGCTGAGAGGTCTCAACAGCTCTTTGAGCTGCGTGACGCTCGGCATCTAAAACTTGGCGGGTTTGGGTTTGCTGAGAGGTCTCAACAGTTCTTTGAGCTGCGTGACGCTCGGCATCTAAAACTTGGCGGGTTTGGGTTTGCTGAGAGGTCTCAACAGCTCTTTGAGCTGCGGGACGCTCGGCATCTAAGACCTGGCGAGCTTGGGTCTGCTGTGAAGTCTCAGCAGCTCTTTGAGCCGCGTGACGCTCGGTATCCAAGACTTGGCGAGCTTGGGTCTGCTGAGAGGTCTGTGCAGCCCTTTGTGCAGCATGACGATCAGCGTCTAAATTATGACGGGTCTGCGTTTGCTCAAAAGTTTCAACAGCCCTTTGAGCTGCGTGACGCTCGGCATCTAAGACCTGGCGAGCTTGGGTCTGCTGTGAAGTCTCAGCAGCTCTTTGAGCCGCGTGATGCTCGGTATCCAAGACTTGGCGAGCTTGGGTCTGCTGAGAGGTCTGTTCAGCCCTTTGTGCAGCATGACGATCAGCGTCTAAATTATGACGGGTCTGCGTTTGCTCAAAAGTTTCAACAGCCCTTTGAGCTGCGTGACGCTCGGCATCTAAAGTCCGACGGATCTGTGAATCCTCTTCGGATTCCAGTGATCTAGCAAGTTTAGCAGCCCGAGCTCTGCTAGAGCTATTAGCTAAATTGGACTTTCGTTTGCGAGGCATCGTAAAAAACAAAAATAAAATGAATCGAACAAAACAGATATACAGATTGAGATTTGTTATCAAATAAAAACCTCTAATAACCACCTACGTAGTAAAAATTTACGCTCGCACGACGATGTGTAAGTATAAGTCACGTTTAAATGGAAAAATAAAGAAACTAAGAAATTAAATTACCAATACTTATTTACTACCAATGCATAAAAATAGTAGGAGGTAAGTAGGTTAGTTTAGTTTTACACCTACTACGACCTATTAGATTAATTAAAAAAGGGAAATAAAAGCAAATCGGTTTTTTTAAAGTAACGGAAACTATCTTACCTACTATAACTATAAACTAATAATACTATTAACTATGAACTAAAAGATCCCGAAATATTAAGCATGTACAAAATTAATTTATAGGACCTAACTAATAAAAAAATACTACCTACTTAAAAAAATACGAAACAATAAAATAATTTTACTGGATCGAAAAAAGTACCTAAATCTTTGTAGCGCAAATTTCTCTAATCGCATGCGTCCGACAACGTCGTCTGCCCTCACGTATCTGCCCGTTCGGGTAGGCATAGTTATGTAGATTCGTGCGCTCCCCCACCACACGACAGCGCCGTTGCCGGCCGCCACACTTCGGCGAATGTGCGCGACGACGACCGACGACCAATGACAGCGGCGGTGATGCAGAGTATTCGTTAAAAGGATTTTTTTACTTCAAAGCCAATTTTTTTTTAACTTGATACACCCAAAACTTCTAAATATCATGTTCCTAGGTTCAGTGCTTAAGATTTTGTATACAAAAAGTTTGGTTTCGTAGTTCCCGTTCCGAATCAGTTCCGTTCCGTTCGAATTTCGGAATTCCGTTTGTAGAAAAACTCTGCACATCCTAAGAGACCTACGTACCAAGTCTCATGGTTTTATCTTAAAAATGACGAACACCCATACAAACTTTTAACCCCTATTTCACCCCCACACTGGTAAAAAAGTAAAAATGCTAAAACAAACGATTTTTGTATCTTATTTAGTGCTTAAATACAAAATGTAATGTTTTTATCTTCAAAAATTACGAACTTCATACAAACTTTCAACTTTATTTCATCCCCTCACAGTTCGAAATTTCAAAAACGCTAGAACAAATGTTTTATTATTTCTTATCAAGTGCTTAAATATAAAGTTTCATGGTTTTATCTTTTAAAATTAAGAAATCCCATACAAACTTCCATCCCCCTTTTCAACCCCTTACCACCCCTATTTTGCAATAAAAAGTAGCCTATGTTCTATCTCAGGGTCTAAAGATTGTCTGTGCCAAATTTCATTAAAATCGGTTGAGAGGTTTAAGCGGGAAAGCGTAACAGACAGACAGACAGACAGACAGACAGACAGAGTCACTTTCGCATAAGGATTAGCAATTATGTTTTAACCTTTGCGTGCTTCTAAGGTTTCCCTTAAGTGGTGGCCGTCAAATGTAGCACCTAAAATCTAGGTACAATGTGGGATGACTAGCAGATTTATGAAATAGTACCTACCTTATATACTAGCTATAGGATACAGGTATTATATAATATTCAAACAGAGCAGACGATTTAATTGTGAAAACCATTGTGCCGTCAAGTTTATACATGAAGGTTTTTTGGAGGACGTATTTCGACCACATTGTGTAAGTCCTAAAGCAAGGTCAATAAAACCTAAGTGATACCGCGCGGGTTCCATCATGAAGTTAGTAGTAAAGAACTTAGGAACCGTCAGTTGTATTGATCTGAATATCATACAAAACTTTATAAAATGTAATCAACGCCTGTAGAAGGCACCAATTCCGTTCGTTTCCTTAGGCATTTTGGAATATAAGTATTTTGTCATAATCTGTTTATCTACTAAGATGTACTACTAGTACTACTATACACATTTTAAAAAGTAGAAGCATTTATGATATTAGTTAGATGATACTCGTAATTATTATTGCTGCTATTCTTTTTACTATTGAAATCCTATTAATATAATCTCTAGCTCATGAAAGACCAGCTTACAGAACACTTATTTTAATACTGTAATTTATTATAAGTGTGTTTGTTAACTTTGGAATAAAGCGTTGTCGTTCATGTTCCCATGGCTGTTACAATGCTCTTGAGCAGTATTTTGGAGTTAAGGCTAACACAGGCTTTATCAATTATTTTTCTAGCCCTAAAATTTTTCGCAAATATTAAAGTCCCTCCGCCTATCGCTGCTTTGAAATTAAAAGACGAAGTGTATTTTTCTTTTTGTAATAAACACCTTATGTGATTCGTACCTTCTTTCAATAGTCCTAACGTTGCGGCCAGTCAATAAAAAAGGTCCTTCAACCTTCAAAGGTCACACGATCCACCAACAAAATAACATATGACAATGTAACATCGCGAGGTAGCCCTGACTTACTTCACCCGGTCAGCCCACCTGCTGAGTCCATGGCAACGGCACCACCACAAGTAACCTCCATCACCGAACGCTGAATATTGGAACCAGGGCCTCAATTACCGTCTCATTATGGTTATAGAGATCGCTTTATTTCAGAATAAAACGATACGAATTTCCACACGGGCGTTGCAATAGGAAGGTTGTTGGTGCAAGATCTGAAATCTATTTCAGAGTGAGGTATATACGCTACGCTCATATGTAGAATAAAATAAAAACATGACGCTGAAAAGTTTCAGCGTAAATGCCGTGCATGACACAAGACTTGCATTAGGACCACCTTCTAGTACGTTGGTTTAAATACGCTTGGTGATATCTTAGCAACTAGAGCATTTTTTTACGTGGAGGAATCCTCACCGTCATCCCGCAATTATGGGGATAGCGAACGGGATAGTGTCGTACTCTTACCAACTAAACCACGACCTCCGTGTCGTATACTGGGCGGGACTAGCTACTAGAACCTGCGCCTTTTTGCTCCTAAGTATTAAAATATGCGAATCGCACTTTTTATACCATGTCCATGATCATAAACAAACCGTAATAAGTTCGTTCGATACCCAGTCAGGTGAACACCCTGTTATGTGTGTCGCCTATGAAATAGAAAACGGAGTGGAATGCAATTTACAAAGTCTTTCTGATATTTTATGATGACAATTGAATGGCATGTTATAGTTAAGTTATGCTGGGGCTAGTCCAGTAATGGCGATTGTGTATGGTTATGGACAGGTAAATGAGTACCCCCTTCACTACATACCGCAATGTAGGGGTATTGGTGCGTTGACGTATTTAAAATAAAAATTGAGGAACTTACCAACACTATAATTAGTCGTACATTTGAATTATTTATTAACATATTTATGTGTTGCATAGTATGTAAGCATAAATGTGACCCGTGTGGTTGATCCAAATAAATAAACCCATCAGTTGTCCCATTTAGTTGCGTTACTACTTGTTTAAACATTTGGCATTGTGCACTCATAGAGTTCACGAACCGGGCTTTATATGTATAAGAAGTAAAACCGTTCAAAAAAGAAGATTGTGTAGTATTTACATTCAATAAGTATTGTTTTTTTTAATAAAAATGTTCTTAGATGTGTTTTGCATGTGTGTCATGTAATGTATCATTGGGTTGACTATCGTATTGATTGATCGGTGAAAACTGTATCCTACTAATATTATAAAATCGAAAGTTTGGATGGATGTCTGGATGTATGGATGGATGGATGGATGTTTGTCCGTATTGGACGGATTTTGATGAAACTTGGCAGTATTGTAGCTTGTAAACTAGAATAACATATATACTATAAATTACATTGGTAAAACAACGTTTGCCAGATCAGCTAGTTGCTACTTAGTATAAGTTTGATTTACACATAACATGAAGCATATCTAGCCTGAATATAGTATACATTTATTTTACTAAGTAGTAGTAGCAAACAATTAAGAAAGTAGAACCCATCATCAACCTTAACACATACTAAGCAATAGGCATTTCTATCAAGTTGTTTTTTATTTCTATCTAGACAGCTGGCGCCCGAATCGTAAGAGTTTTGAGAATTAATCGTTATTTTTTCTTCCCAGACCAAGACAGGTATGTAGTTAATGTTGTGAACATAATAATAACTTAAATATAATCATATTGTTGTGTCTCTTGACTATACATTTAATTATAAATTTGAGATACTACTATAGTATAAAATAAAGTTACTTCTCGATGTCTATCCCTACGTATGCTACGCAACGGATTTTAATAAGGATTTTTAATAGATGTATGTTTAAAAAAAAATTGACTAAATAATATAGTAGAGAAACACTTAATGTCAGTATTGCATTCAGTTAATCCGGGGCGGGCCACTAGTAATTTTAAACCTCTCTGGTCACAATGTTAAGTACCCTTTTTTAAATCTGACCAACTAAACCGATCAACATTGTATGTTCCCAACGAATCATCTATATTTAGGTGGTAGGTTGCAAATAATCCGATCAACAATTTTTTTTTCAACTATAGTTAACCTATTATGTAACAAGTAAGTCGAAAGATCAGAAAATTTTAACATTGGTAGTTATGGAAAATAGTACATACATTATATACATAGATCCGAGTTATTCCGTTGGAAATGACTAATTGATGATTTTGCCCCTTTTTATGATTAATTTTAAATAGTTGATCCGTAAGGAAGGAAATCACATCGGTTTAGTTGGTCAGAGTGGAAAAGGGGGTTAAGTAGTCGAAAAACTCCTGTGAAACTGGTCAACCAGTTTATGAAATTTTTACATGTACATCGTACAGTTTTCTACTTCTAAATCCCTAATAAGCCATTAAGGCAAAAACACATTTTTACGGTCAGCTCCTTAGTATACTATAAGCTTTAAAACTATGGAAGTCGTTGTCGTCGTCATGTAAAATGTTCAAAAAAATTGTATTGAAAATCCTTCATACCTCAATCCTTGGTTGTAAATGTGTTTTGTTGACTTAAAACTGTATTATCACAACACATCACACGCAAAGGTGCAATAATTAACCACCAGTTTCTTGCAGCATAATCAATCTGACATCGCAATCAAATCAGTTAGTCAGCACTTTGATTAGCTAAACATGCGGCAGCGGCCAATCATGGCTCGCATCAGCTGTTTTAATTGCGATTTTTTCAATTTTATATTCAAATTTATTAAGCTTCAGGAAACCAGGGCTCTTTAAATCAACAAGGAAACATTTATTTATTAATTCATGAAAAATAGGTATGAATATACGTGAAAAAATCTTTAAATACTGGTATTCCTAAAGTTAGAAAAGCGTTAGTATACAGCTAGTGTAAATTATAGTCCGCGCGCTGTAAGAAGACCATTTTGGCAGGTGTACTGAGGTGATACACATATATAACACAGAGTTTCATCTATGCTTATTAAATAAATATGAACGATTTACCTATTATTCCTGACATAATTATATGACATAGTTACTAATTACTATTGATTAAATTCTATGAAACAATATATCAGCCTACTTACTTACCGACCAATAAACCGACCAATAAAAATATCTAACGATTTATTTCGAAACTTCAATTAAAAAATCAACATAAAAAGCACATCACTAATATTGCGTGACAAAGAACATAGAATAAATACAACGTCTAAATCATGAACGCCGTACATTTTAGTCCGTTATTCCCGTTTCTCCTGTTATTCTAAATCATTGAACTGAACTGTGGTTAAAGTATCAATAGGTTATTTTAAATTACGCTCATTTTTGTTAAAGCTCATTTATTCAGCTCCATTTACTGGTTTGTTAAAGCTTCAAGAATTTCTTAGTGAAATAGTTGTTTTATAATTATAAATACGTAAGCAAATTCCTGCAAGAATCGCAAATAGAAATTTGCATTGCAACTATCGTAGAGGCAAGAAAATAGTTCCATGTAACGTAATGTATTTGTACAAATATTACAACTACTTTTTAACAGACTACAAAAAAGAGGAGAACTTTGTTTGTATTTGAATTTGGTTCAGTACCATCAATAGCATCCATTAGAAAACCATAAATCTCTAAATATTTTGCGGGTTGAAGTCTGTTTCTATAAGTTTTTAAGAGTATTTTTTCTATAAGTTATTAATTATACAGCTTCTTTTCCCATGGCAAAAATAAAAACATACTGATAACATGACTATTTACCATTGAAGTTTATAAAGCCGAACCCTTTTTGTCCGTATTGTGTGTGGCATAGCGTGCCAGCGTGCAGTTTCCAAGTGTTGAAGTCCGTTGTTTAATTAAATCAGTGGCCACTATGTGGTGCAAATGCGGAATTTCGCGTGCTAATGAAGATGATGAAGGTCATGACTAGGCCTTAATTTGCTTACTAACTGTTTATTTATTGGAGCTACTGGCACCCTTTTACTTGTATTATACAGGCTTAGGCACATACACGTTTATGTCCCAGTGGAGGAGGCAGATATACAGATAGAACTTAATTTATCACTACCCTGACATTCCTGTCGTCTTATCTACACATTCAAAAGCATGTATGAAAAGATGACTGTATGAATATTCATGTTTTCATACACGCTCTTTGGTTTCATTCTTTTCACACCACCTCCCATCAATTTCAATTTGTTTATTGCGCTCTTGTTATGTTCATCGGGACACAACCGGTACTACTTTGTACAATTACTTTTTATGTAAAATAATGTCAATTAAACGTAGTAATATTAAGTTTAAGGTGATTTGAATTCGAACATTATTAATGACTAATTATGGTGATCAATTTTGAGGAGATTCCGTTCTTCATATAGTCCTGCCATTTCATGGGTTCCTCCTTATTTATCTCAATGGAATGTTGGTATGGATGGAGTAAAGGGATAATTTAAAACTTATAAACTATTTTAATGTTCAACTTACTATCAAAAAAATATACGGACTCCCACGTACCTGCCAAAATGTGTGTACCTAATAGGGCCTTAATAATAATAATGGCGGAATAAACGCGGCGTTTAAGTGATAACGTGTTTATTGGTAAGAGGGTAATATTTAAATATTTACTCTATACATACACATATTAGGCGTGTGGTGACGGCGACATGTGTCGCCACCTCAGCCCAAAAGGGGGTCGTGAGCGGTGACCGAGGGAGCTCCCCATAGAATGGGTATCAGCGCTCTCTGTGAGTTAAAAAATTGACCTAGAAACTAGACGGCCACGTAGCTTTGACAGTGTTAACATAAATTTCAAAATTACAAGTATGATTATTGTGTTTATGCGTGTATTTATGTTTATTTAGGTAACCTTATCTATATCCAGCATCTAAAGGTAAAGTCGGACATTGTATGAGTAATTTACTTTAATTTCCACTAAATACGCCTATGGTTGTATAAAAAAAACTAGCCAACCCGGCAAACGTTGTTTTGCCAATTAATTAACAGTGTTTCTCTGCTATTTTATGTATGTATGATACATAATAAACCTTCCTAGAAAATCACTGCATCTATTAAGAAAACCGCAACGTCCATAGTGTTTTAGATAGGATCATACAGAGGCGACTTTGCTTTATACTATGTATTGTTAAAGCAGATGTATCGTCAGGCATTTGTTCCCCTAGTGGTACTAAATGGTAATTTACTAGTTTCAGTGGACTATTGCCCATACATAAGTCAACAAGAGAGAATATCTTCTATAGACTAAGCTACACCAACGGATCTCATTTTCAGAGCGTATTCTACGCAACGCTCACACGGTGAAGGAAAAGTTCTTGATGCATCCCGCTTACCTTGATTACTTGTGAATAATGTCACGATGATCACGGTTATTTATTACGATCCCCTTATCACGTTTGGTTATATACGATTGGTGTATTATAGGCATTTTTGTATTAAATCCACGTATTCGTACTACAAGGTATGAAGTGGATTTTAGTTATTTTTTAATCTTTATTCTTTTTACTTTTACAAATGACGGATTTATTGCTAATGCATTATCTACCCGTCGGCCCAAATTTTGGTGATAAATTAAGAATATACACATATGATTTGGAAACACCCTTTTAAGCCAAAGTATGCCGTTTCCGTAGATCCTACAGAGTGCATTTCAACCCCCAAGCACAGCACTCCAAGTAAGTTACAAGACATGGAACGCTCTGCGATTTGTTGAAACAAGCAGATTGGCAGGAAACGTTAGATAACAGCAAATCACCAATAGAAACGTACGATACCACATTGATGAACATAAAGCCCCGTCCACAGTGCTCGGCGCGGTCAGCCCAGCGCAGGTTCGCCAGTGGGTGCGTGAGGGCGACGTCACCAGACTGGAGCGCGCCGTGTTTGCTGGCCACGGCCGGCGGCTACTTTCCGACTGGCCCTCGCTACCGTCCGCTGATCGACTCCAAGCTCTCATTGGAAAATGCGAGTCCATGCACGCTGCTGTTGAGCGTGGCTCGTTGAGAGAGCTGCAGGTTTGTATATAATAATGGGGTTAATCTTCATGATACTGTTTTCTGTGCTAAGATAAAAATAGGTTAGTGAATGTGGAAAAATAGATATGGAAAGGTAAGTTAACAACTGTAGATCAATTACTTTCCCCTTAGGAGACCAGGGGCGGTACGTCCATAGAAGCAAATAAGCTCTGCATACCCTGGCAAATTGACTAAAACAATTAGCGTAGTTAGGTATCTATAACACATTTAGTCGTCACGTAGGTACTGTAAATTAGGCAAATTATCAATAACAGACTTTCGGTTATTTAAAATGTGCATCGAAAACACAAATTCGTTCTAGACCAATCAAAACACTAATCTCTCATTAATCTATTTTTCCGCGTGTCAACGAAAACAAATTCGTGCAATGTTGCCTCATCGTTCCATCGATAGGTAACACAAATTTCGCCTCAACCAATCAAAACATAGTATTTAGCGCATCAACGAAAACAAATTCATGGGACGTTGCGGCTTCGTTGCATCGTCTAGCCCGGGGAAGCTGCTAGACCTCAAGCTTCCTATTTTTTCTCTTTCTCTGTATACATCCCTTTCACCTCGGTCTATTAGCGCGGAGCGTTACTATGAAAATTATGGAGAAATTTACGCCACAGCGTAAGCGCAGCTTCTTCCGCATTTTTTCATACATTATTGGAATAATAAGGGCTAGAATGCTATGACAGTGCGTAAATATGTGCGACAGAGAAAGACGTGTATGAAGTGTATGTGTGAGCGAGCGAGAGAGATGTTGCCGGCCATGTTGACATATTGCAAGCATTGTTTATTTACAATGGAGCGCATTGTTTTAGGTTATGTACGTTCATTCGGGCCTATTTTAATAATTAAATTAGACAAAAATGGAGACTAAGGTGTGAAAGTGATGTGTATAAAAGTGTTTATTTACAAATGTGGGTCGATTCTCTGAACTAAATATGAGTGGAAAGTGCAGAGTCGCGGACGAATTTCGCCGGGATTGTTTTTATTTGAACTTGGAGCAAACACAAGGTATTATGAGGTAGTTTATTGTTTTTTTAGTGTATTTACTTAGTTAGGCAGATTAAGGTATTTAGTGCTTTGGGAAGAGGAAGGCATCCACATTCCACAACGATCTGTTCAGTTCTGTTTCTGGCATACAGCGCCTGAATCAGCTGCTTAGCAAAATTTTGGAACGTAACGTAATTAGATATTAATTTTGCTAAACTAGTGATTGATGTTGTGATCTTCTATTGAAATAATTTGTAGTCTGGCACAAAATTGGTACCTACTTAATGTTATTTTAGTGTCGTATGTACCTACTCATAGGAGACAGCTTACCCTGATGAAAATTTCACGGCACGCCACTGTAGGAGACAGACATGATACGCATGTTTCGACTTCATTACCGGCGAATAGTGTTTAAATCTTTGGCGTCATACCCGCTGGATAACCCGAGTAGGTACATTTTTTATATTTTACCTTGCTAATGTTAACGAATCCTAGAACACTACCTTTTATGTCGCTCGTTTGATATTCATCCTATTCCGGTTTCAATAAGTTTATAACCACTTTATCATATGATTCAGTCAGTGCACACCGTTATTATTGACCAAAAAATGAGATAGCCACTATATCTGTGACAACGTTCAACTGAATAGGATACAAAGTTATAACGCCGCAAACACAAGTAAAACACGAAAAATATCATTATTCGTCATATCAGGTGTATAAGTAATATGTTATGTTGTTGAAATATTTATTGTTATCTATTAATTTAAAAATGTAATTTTATAATTTTGTTGACACACCCTAACAGGGTTTGTTCTTAGATTTAACACAGATTTATTGGCAGATAAATACTAAAACTTGATTGAAGTCAGTGTTATGGAATTTGTTGAGAAGCTGATGCGTACCAACTTGTTGTGAGACGGTGCGAACGCTCCTCGATACACGACATTAAAAAACACTGTTTTGTGTCATGTTTCCTTGGTACACAAGCACGGTAAGTAATATTGCATGTACATTGCTCAGGAGCTTCTGGAGACGGAGTACAACCACCGCAAGTTCGCGATGTGCCAGGACGAGGCCGGCGTGGGGCTGCTGCACAAGGCTGTGTACTACGACTTCATGGACATCGCCGAGTGGCTCGTACAGAAGTATCCGAAACTCGTACATCAGAAAGACTCGGTCAGTGGGATGTATCAATACTTCCTTTTAATCACAAACATTGTTACAATATGACTACAAGATGACGTTGAGGTCATGACCCGGACTTACTTTTTCTCACTCAGTAAATGATAGCGATTTCAATAGTTATACTTCTTTTGCTGAATTTTTTTTTTCGTGATGTTGTAAATGTTGGTTAAGACAGGCTACATTTGAACAAATTTAAAATGTCACAAAAATAACTATACTGTTGGAATTGCTATAATTTTCTGTTCTAGTAAAAGTTGGCCCGGATCATGACCCCGACGTCCGTCACCCTGTATTAATACGTATTAAAAGCGTAAAAATAGTACAGGGTATCATAGTTTGAGGTCAGGTGACCGTATGTGAACCCTGGGATATTATAATTACTCAACTCTATTATTTTTGGCCCGCTTTTCAGCTAGTAAAAGTAATTATATTACTACCACAATAGATAAGTCTAAGGGAACAAGCATGTGCTTTCTTTTTAATTAGACCTGACGCGTGCAGAGGTTTTTTTTATTAATTATTAGCGCCAAGCCTATCCGATAACCTTTGCTGTTTCAAGGAAACATGTTGACACCGTTTCTTTTTCTGCCTCAGGCATGAATTTCCATGTGAAACCTCGTGATTTTCACTTGGTAACTAATTAATCTATCTACTTACCCTGCAGGCAAATATATGGGCAAACCATTATTATAATTATAACTAGCTGTCCCGGCAAACATTTGTTTTGCCATAATAAAATAACCTAAGCCTTTGTACCCCGTGTATTGGGAGAAATACAACTGGTAGATGCATAAAAAATAGATAGTAGCCGATTCTCAGACCTACGGAATGCGCATATAAAGTTTGGTAAAAATCGGAAAAGCCGTTTCGGAGGAGTATGGCAACGAAAACTGTGACACGAGAATTTTATATATTAGATTTGTAGTTAGTTGTCGGTGATAATTATGTTTAAAATGATTAATTACTTAATATACGTACTACATTCCATTTAATTTGCTATTAGTCTGCGCGTCAACTTGGTGACGGGTTGACGCATGATGTTAGTCTCAACTTAACTTGTTTATTTCATTCCCTTGGGAATTTCTGGATGAAACACATATTATCCTGTATATTTATCTAGGATGTATTCCATCTCCTCACTAAGTAACGTCAAAATACGATCAGGAGTCTTTTCCGAGAATGAGTAACAAATACAGGGTATAAAAGGACCCCGAGCAATGATTTGAAACGTTGTTGGGCTCGTCAATATGAACAACTTTTACTACGGCGATGTACGAGAAATACAAAAATTTTTTTTTCATCTCCATGTACAAAATAGACTTTTTCACGAGAACAGTAAAAGTTATTCAGATTGATGAGCCTAACAACTTTTCTAAGACCATTGCTTGTATTCCTTTTACACTTTGTATACACACTCAAATTTCACTTTTAATGCAAAAATAGCATTAATCATGTAAGTTTTGCACTTCTCCTTTTTGTGTTTATTTCCTCCTAACATACATGTATGTAAGGACGAAATAAACACAAACTATTAAGTCCAAGTATATAAAGAGAGTTGTAAGTATATATCCTTGAATACAAGTGTTGTGGAATACACGACTACGGCGTAGACGACCCTGACTACATGCTACGTCGTAGATGAAATGTCGAAGCTACGCGTAGTAGTAAAATGGCTAGCAATACATTTATTTTTCACGGTTGATAACCTAATTGAAATACTATGATGAAGTCACTCTGTGGTCGGGACAAACCAATGTAATATTAAAACTGCACACATGTTTAAAACAATATGTCATATGACCATGAATCTCATTCACAGTACAATATAATACTAAATATACCCTGGCAGTGTTACCCACAGTAATCTCATATATCATATAACTCAAAAAGTGTGTAAGCAGAGACAATAAAAGGTTAACTCACGGCCAAGGGCGGACTGTGTCCACGAAAGGGCTACAAGTATAACAGGCATGACTCATCTTTAGTACACTAAACGACCTTTAGGGCAGCATGACCTATCGTGAAATGTGGGTGGGAATAATAATAATATCCGGTTAATATCACTCACAATAGGATACTTGCCTACATCAGTACCTTTAAATGCATATTTGGTAATTTAAATTTCGGAACACAGATAGCGTTACTGATGGTGGTCAGTCGCGCGCGAAACTCTCGAAATATGATGCATAAATATAAAAAAACCCACTTAAAATTTAGAGGCGCTTGCTAAGCACATTTTAATCATGGTAATCTGAGATGTAAATATCCCATGCTGTTTCAACATACATATAGAATGCATCAGCTGCCTTTTTACCTGACATGTCGTAAAAGCCGACTATGGAATCTGGAGATTTGAGTATGTCCAGGCCATGGCTTGTAACTGAGGGCCTATATTGACATTCTTAACTCCTTATTATACTAAGTGTGGCCGAAGATTCCTTGTGGTCCTAAAGTCATTTCCGCCCTCTTTTTGGAGGAGAGTGCATGCACTAGACAACAGGTAAATAGCAGTGGCGTGCACACCATACAGGCAAAAAGACACTGCCTACCTTAGAATTTTGGTTACCCGACCTAATAATAAAGTTATTGCTAGATCTTTTTTTGTTGTACTCACGACATAGGTCCTATGTTTTGTTGGTAAGTAAGTAGGTACCTATGTTTCGTAAAGACAAGTTACCTATACATAGGTGTCAATCCTTGGGGATCACTGCCTAACTTGTTGTAAAAGCCAGTGCACGCCACTGGTAAATAGAGTGTATGTTGTAATGTTAGGAAGGTCGCACGCCTCTTCACTACGCGGCGGTGTGCCGGTCGGAGGCGACGGCGGCGGCGCTGCTGGAGGGCGCGGGCGCGGTGCGCGGCGCGCGGGACGCGGCCGGACACACGCCCGCCTTCTACCGCACCTCGCGCCGCACCACACTAGCGCTGCCGACGCCGCCCGACGCTAACATGCCGCGGGAACAGGCCAACGGTGAGTACTTTTGAAACACTTGCTGTTATCTCTATATACTAACTAGCAAACACGGCGAACTCCGTTTCGTCACCAGATGGCTTCGTTTCGTTTTACCGCTTTTCTGTTGAAATTTTTCTTAAATTTTCTTTGCTATAAACTTTACGGAGCCTGAGACCTTTCCAACGAATGCAAAAGCGTGGAAATCGGTTCGTGCGTTCTGGAGTTATAGCGTCAGGGAGGAAAACCGGACTTATTTTTATATAGTAAATATTTTAAGGAGGAAATATTTGATTGTTTGTTTGCATAGAAGAGGCTCCGAAACAACTGTATTCATTAAAAAAAAATTATAACCGTTGAGAAGTTTCACCATCCTCGGGTGACATATCCTAAAATTCCTACGGTAACGGAAAAAACGTGGGTACAGCTATTATAAGAGAAAGGTGTATTACACTATTTATTATCAATTTGGTTGAAAATTGGTGGGGAAGTAGCTTAGTATCAAAAGACGGACGTAGGATACTTATATTACTTTAGTCTGATCCTGATCCTGCAGGAGTGAGACTATATACAGAGTGTTATAATTTGTACGAAATACTGAAACTACGCGAATGAAATCGCGAGGTATCACCACTAAAGAATATAGTATGAAATTACCTGATCCGGCTAACGTTATTTTGCTATATACACAGTTCGTCGTTACTATTTAGAGGTATGAAAGACCGTGTTGCTGACCGTTTCTTTGATTTACCCGATGTCATAAAAACCGGTCCAGTAATTTTGGAGGAGTTGGTGACAAACACCACCACGAGAACATTATTCATGAGAAATTTTGTGTACATATCGATTATGATAACTGTACCTACGCTTTCAAATGCATAGTAAACAAAGGTGATCTCTAAGGTGCAAAAGGGATTATTGGGCCAGAAGCGGGGGACACCAACACCCTTACTATGGCAGAACAAATGTATGCCGAGTTCGAGTAACCATGAAAGGTCACCACGATAAACAATTGAAGAACCCAACGGTGGTCCTGAACGGCCGTTAATTCATTCTCAATTCTCAATTAAATTTATTGCGTTCTACGTTGTACTCTTATATTATATAGGTGGTAAGCTAATGGTTAGTGTAATTATATTGTGGATCCTGATGGACACAGCAATATGACGTAGGAGAGAGGGAGATTTCATATAAGTACCTTGTATTACTAGGAAGTTATAGTAGTTAGGTATTTCGGTTACATATGTAAACTTTATTATGTTTAAGTACAATATAGATTTAGGTTAATAATATGTAGTTATCTACATATTTTAAAGTATCTGTGAAATATTCATTTATAGTATGATAGCTTTTAGAGATAAGTAGATAGTTAAGTTTTTTCTTAAATGTGGTATCATTCATTAGTTAACTCTTGTGGAAGCTTATTATACGCTTTTATTGCCATTTTTAGGGGACTAGAAGACTAGTTTCTTTTTAGCGGTCACATAAATAATTGACGAGAATGTTTATCCTTCTTTCACGCAAAAAGTACTGAACATATTTTTGCTTAAAAATCAGAGTAAAACAATAGGTGCGTGCTTTTTACGTAGACGTTTTACAGGACATCACCAATCTGGTTAGTGTATGTCCTTCTAGGACAGCCTCGAACCTTTTTTTTTAAATGCAGTGTATAAGCGTTTGATAACCATTCCGCCCGATGTTAAGCAGCGGTGTGGTCTATGATGGAGCACACCTTAAATTATTACAGATCCCTGTTAGTCTGCATTCGTCCATACTCTGTCACCTATGTAGAGCTTTAAAAATGTACAAAGCGTTACTTCGTACTTTTTTTTCATTGAATTCGCCTTTTTTACCTGGAAGAAAGCGCTCAGAGACATGAGGTCACCGTTTGCAACTTTACTTTTAAAATTCGGTGTGCAAATAGAGTATATTCATTCAACGTAGAAGATATGATAGCGTCTGGTTATTTGTATCCTTCATAATATATTTACAAAAAACTTTTTTAGTTTATTCCGTGTGGCACTAGAGATAACTTTAAAGTAATAATATTTGTAATGAAAAATATTAGGGTAGGATTGCACATGTAAACAAGGCTATTATAGTCAGTTATTTTAAATTCATCAGTGCTTGTAAAAAAAATAAAAAAAATACACTCACACTTTTACTACTCACGCCTTTTAATCCCAAAGCGGGGTAGGCAGAGGCACTTGCTAAAGCAAATGCCCACGGTTTACCAAGCGTTTTAAAACCCAAAGTGACATGGGGTGAGCCCATCGCCGTTATAGGGTTCACACGTCTTGTGGTGTGCGGGTTTCATCACGATGTTGTCCCTTACCGTCCGAGCGTTGCGTTGCGTACATAGACTCAAAAAGAGTCCCATTGGTACACGTCCAGTAGCCGGACTCGAACCCGCGACCTCACGTCAAATATCCGACCAACTGGACCACAGACGCTCAAAAAAAACGTAAACGACCTTGTAAAACATTCTTAGTAATACCATTATGTAGTTCCACGCTGAATAAAAGGAGCTTACACCTTTTACCAAGAGCTTTTACCCTTTGCCAGGCAGAGGGAATATATCTTCTAATATATCCCACTTAATTTTTAATTTAGTCCGTTGAAATACAGTCTAAAATCAATTAATATCAATCAAACCTTCTGCATTTTAACTCTTAATCAAACAAAGATTTCTTTATTATATGTATTCCCACTTGACAACACATACTTTGAAACTTATTGAATGTCTTCACTGGCATTATCTAAAGATTTCTGAGAAGTTATCAGAGAATAATCACATAAGGTATGTAACAGTGGACACATACCTATTTAAACATTAAGCAATAATTTCACATTGTACTTAAAAACTAGATTTATGTATGTGTCCAGTGTTTTATCATGATAAACATCAACCGGGTTAATTAGAATAACAAATGTCAATAGAGTTCAAAATCGATCAGAAAAAGACCTAACCTTGTCTGATTAAGGGTTAAAGGGTTAAACTACCTAGGTTCCAAATCAAGTTTCTATCATCGGCATCAATTCGTCATCGATGACTCAGTCAGTCTGGGCTTTTCTTTAGTGTTGAGTATGTACGTATGTATATCGATTAAGTTGAAGGTACTGAAATGTCATGAACCTTCATTTTTACTTCATTCAATATGCTTCAAGGATATGACTTACGAATAATTTGTTAATATACAAAGTTAAGGTGAAACTTTTGTTAGCTGGAATCGTTTATAAATGACTAAACACCTAGTACACGTACAGAACGTATACCTCACGGTGTGACCCGCTGTCTATTTCTTTCCAGTAAAAAAATCTAAATAAACTTCGTGTAGGTACAAAGCTTCATGATGATCGGTTCAGTAGTTTTCGCGTGATTCGCTTTCACAAACTTAAATTCACATTTTTATAGGATAAATTCCGCGCGTCTGTGGTTCAGTGGTTGGGTATTTGTACTTGCAATCAGGAGGTTGTGGATTAGAGACCGGCTAAAGTAGGCGTGAACCACTGCGTTTATTTTTCAACGCTCATTCGGTGAAGGACAACATCGTCATGACACATACATACCGCGATGTGTGTGAACGATATAAAGATGAGGGGCGGAACATTGGGATTAATACGATTGCTTAGGAAGTGTTGGGATTTCATCATCATTATCTACTACATAACGTCCACTCTTGGACGAGGGCCTCCCCCAATGTTTTCCCTGATCATTTGGGGGAAAATACCAATAATCGCCACATTTGGCAGGCGGGTTGACGATCGCAGTGGTGTTGTGCTTTAACTTATAGAGAGCGCCGCTGCCCGTCCTTTGGAGAGTTTCCACGACCCCCACGACGGGAAAAGTTAAGCCGGTGTGGTGACACATGTATTCTCTTCGCCGTGACCACACGGCCGAGTGTTGGGATTAAAAGGCGCGAATTGTTTCATTTTGCTATACTAATTTGATAGGCTAATACTGCATAACATTGGAAAGTGGAAGTGAAAGAAAGTTGTTTACTTGGTGTTTGAAGTAATGGGCACATATAACGTACTATGGGGGGTATTGTACGTGTGGTAAACATTTTATGGTAGAGGTAGTAAACTCTTTAATGGCCGCGATGCATGAAATGCTGCACTTTGTAAGAACTTTGTTTGATTTATAACTTTGAGTTATGAAGAGTACTTTCAGAGACATTTTGGTTTCAAGAAAATTGTTACATTGTGTATAGTATTTTTGTGATCAATACCGTATATACAATAATAGTAGTTATTTTAAAAACGAATCACTAAATATTTTGTCCTGTTTCCAAATTTAGCAGTCGAACTTTTAGTTGTCACTTATAATAATCCCAGCGATATGCAGTGGCTTGGGGATTAAAAGGGGTGTATTTAGTGTATGCCTAGATATTTCTAGCAATCTATCACGTTGTTTTGCCAATATGCTTTATTAACAGTGTTTCCTTATTATTATATGTAAGTATACATTTCCAGCAGCGCTCTCCAACCACAACACTATTGGTTAGGAAAAGTTATTATTCTGTTAAAGAATTTTTAGATGATAAGTTTTAGTTTATTCCTTATTTTTGTTTTTAAATTCCTAGTTTATTTGAAAACACTTACTTTAATTAAGTTAAGTTAAGTTAAAAATTTGTTATATTAAATAGAATTTTGCAGTGCCCTAACAGGGCTATGTACGTATTGTATGTGCATTATAGCAAATAAATAAATAAACACCACTGGGATCGCCAACCCTCTTCTTGGCATTTCACCCTAAATGATAGAGATCATTGTGGGAAGCCCTCGTCCAGCAGTGAACGATATGTGGCTGATGATGATGATGATAAATTTCCATACCCCTTTTTACTCCTACTCTAAAAAATCCTTCCATATCTCATGTAAACATTATAAAAGGCACCTCAGTGCAAAATTTCAGCTTTCTAGGGTCAAGGGTTTGGGCTGGGCGTTGATGAGTCAGTAATGAATGAATCAGTTTTATATTAGATTTATGTTAATGGAATACATACATAAAGTAAGTTTCAAACTTTTAATTACTCACCGTGAGACGGCCGAAACGTTATAAGTGCGCAAATAAAATATTGCTGACGAATGGCTTACGCTACACGCTTATAACCTCTAAAATGTATTAACGAACCACTTCCTTTTTCCTTCTTCAATGCCGATTAAAATAGCGACGATAAGCCCAGGGGCCTATTTCATAAAATATATTCATCATAAATCTCTCTGACTATTATGAGCAACACATTGCCATTTTCTTCAGTTGACTGTTCGTTTTGAAATTAATAATTAGACTAGTTTTTGTTTTCATTTAGGGATCGTCATTATCCACAGAAACCAAGTAAGTAATTGTGCCTTTTTTTCGATTAGTGGCAGGATAACCAATCTTCGCGGCGAACCTTTGTGCATATTAACAGCACGTGGTGAGATATCAGTTAGGTGTCAATGTTAGCTACCTCCACATAAACCTCAATGAAAAATCAAGTGTGATTCATGTGTAATAAACATTCATAATCCGTTATTTCATTGGTATTCATAACCGATTATGAATGCATTTCGCGTGCCAGCCGCCCGTCTGTCATGTCATTTCGGGAAACAATCTAACACAATCGCAGCGAACGAAAACCAAATTGAAAACTCTGTGTGTTGTGTGTGTCTATGCAACTTTATGCTCTTAGTCGATTTATTTATTGATTTTGTTAGTTTCATCAAAAATAACTCGGTAATTTTACTTCGTATTGATCATAACAAGAGATGGAAATTTCAGTTAGTAAGTATCTACGTACCTAATGTGTAAAAAGAGTAAAATCTACAACCTCGTATTTTTTTCTTTAAGGTCAAAAGTGTGCGAAGGAATAGGTGAAGAATCGTAATTACGGTATGATCTAGGTTTTAAAATGATTACACCCAACTGCATTTCTTCCGAATTCCAAAAGGTGGCATAAATAAAGTGGTTGGTGTTATCGCTTTGAAAAGGGGTTATTCGTCGGTGTCCCGAAACATAATATACCAATTTATTTTTATCAAGAAACGAAGTCACTCGGCCTTTCCGCGATCCCTACTATGTTGGGTACTTAGTTAGTATATATTTATTTACTTTAGAATATCAACTAATTAGCTAGCTCAGTATCGTATTCATACATTCAGTTGAATGTCTCATAGGTATTATTAGGTATATAATTTTATTTATTTATTATTATATATATATGTATTATTACTCATAATTTAGTTAGTTTATTCCCCATGGAACTACTCGATAGCACTACTAAATATCAATTAAGATTTATAGTACCTAACTATAATTTCTAATGGAAAATAGTGAGATAGGACAAAAAGTGTGATAATCTATAAGTCTATAATCACATCATCATCACCCACATGACGTCCACTGCTGGACGAGGGCATCCCCCAAATGATCTCCATGATCATTGGGCGGAAATGCCAATAATCGCCACGCTTGGAAGGCTAGACTATAATATTTAGTCTTAATTTATTACTATTACAATGAACGGGCATTATAAAACTTACACCATCGACTAATGCCATGACATTTGTGCCAAGAGAACACATGATACAATGTTCCCGTCAGTCTGTTACAAAACAGACAATAACAGGTCATTAATATGCTTTCTCATACATTACGTGGCCTCGTCTCATCACAAGTCAAAGCACACATTTCCTTAAATGTTATTCCTGAATGAAATAACTTGCTTTATAGTTACCCGCATCAGCTATTTCATCAAGACACGTAGGACCTTGAAACACCCCCCTTTTTGTTCAGAATGTATCGCATTCCGATCGTATTAAAAAATACTATTCAAAGCTTTCATTGTTGCGTGTTAATGAAGGCTTACATTGCGTGGGTGTGGCGTAGTTCGAGAAACAGCTGTAAGGCTCAGTTTTCTACTGAAATAATAACTTCCCTAGTTGTGTTATATTTTAAAGAAGCTTACAATCAAATGCTGTGCAAGTTAATGATGAATGAATGTGTTTTTTCAATGCCAGTGCAATACAGTCAATTTGTTATCTAACCAACTCTACCATAGTGATGATTCACTAACACTGTAATTATGAAACCGTACTTAATTGTAAGTGTAGTACATAAGAAAGTTTTTATTTATTTTTTAGTTTGAGCGTGAAATCATTATTTTATATGTTAAGCTTGTAAGTATCATATAGAGAAGTTATCAAAATCTCGAAAAGATCTCGCTTTTATTTAATTGTCTTTCGTGTCCCATGGCAATGTGTGTGTTGTTGTAAAATTTTTTTTTTATTGTCCCACTCTTCAGTCCAGTTTAGTCTTCTTCGGTGCGAAGGCCGGTATCCGGAAAACTGCATGTCACACATCTATATTTTTTCAAGGAGCCCAAGCTCCCTCTAAATCTTCTCAGGTTACTGAGATCTACAGCTGAAAGTATCGTCCAAATGGGGCATGTACACATGTATATAAAATTATTCTGTTAATTTTTCATAATATCACGACACTGTAGGTAATGTCATATTGACGATCACAATGTTATGATCATATTGACAGTGTAACATGCCCCTATACAAAATAATTTCAGCCTGAAAAAAAAGTACCTGTGATTTACCATAACAATGTCATTTCTATTTCCATAACGACGCAATTTACAATGAAATGACGTAAACGTCGTCTTTAATAAAATAGCTTAAGTGTAAGTCGTATGGCTTGAGTGTTTCATTTCGTGTTGCGATATTTCTCATTCGATAAGGATATTATTACACATAGGGATCACGCAAACTTGTTGCTGACTCCTGAAAGTCGGTTTGTTAAAGCCCATTTATAAAGTGCCATGATTTTATTTACATACACAAACTCGCGTCTATAAAAGCGATATGGAAATAGCTTTTAGAGATCTATCGACTACTAGATAGCTCATAGCGAATGATGACAATATTTTTATTGATATAAAAGAAAAGTTTAATGTTCATAATGTCGGTTTCATAAACAATGCAAATAGAAATAGTGCATTACGGTAAAATTACAATATTAAAAGAAATTAAATATAATGAATGCATCAAAGCTTAAGTGAAACAATTTTCATGCCAGCAAATTGTCGTTCATGTAACAGACAATTTGATTGCTTTGTACGGGGGCGCTGCGGAATGCTAGGCACTGAACTGAGCTGTAAGTAATATTTTTATTTAATATAAAGTAATATCTTAACACAGTAAAAGATGCTTTTATTTTATATGAGTACTTAACACAGTAAAAGGAGAGCAATATTCTTACTTTAAACTCGTGAAAGATTACCGATTAAGATTAGGTTAAGTATTAAAAAAAAGTGCGAACTGTTTCAATTAAACATTTTTTAAGCCTATCTAACAGGAATATTGCTCTCCTTTTATTGTGTTAGGTACTCATATAAAATAAAAGCATCCAGTTAGAAATAGATACAACCTATACCAATTTATAATGAAAGCTTGACATTTAAACCAAGAGCTTTAACCTCTTTAATGATTCCAAAGGTTTGTGGAACCTACCCCAACATTACCTGAAACAGTATTATTTTATTTTATCATGAACGGTCTGATTTTTTTTATCATTTGGCGTAAGATTTAAATGAAGTGATTCGAGTAGTCAGTAGCCTTTTGAATTTTCGTCTCGAGCTAACCCAAACTTCTTTCGCTCCGCTCGCTGGTCGTAAAATACACGACTTTTTCAAAACGAATTAATCACAACACACATTGTAAACTCCTGCTGGATTTTATTATTGTTTATTTTCTTTTACTCAATACACTACACACTTAAGACTTATTGAAACAGTGAGAAATCTTCTCGTCCGGTAAGTATTTTTTATTCGATTCTTCTCATTAATTTCTATACCTATCTACTTCATCATACGTTGGCGCATAGTTACTTTGTACTATTGGATGTTAGATGGATTGGAATGACGTCGATTTGGCAACAAGTCAATGACTTTAAACATACTATTCTAATAATTCAGTTTCCATTGCGGGGACGGAGCGAAATCAAACAAAAATCGCGGAATGGACAAAGAAAATTCATTGTAATTGACAACTGTCACGTTTAATTAAACAGGCCCCAGGTCACAGCTGTTCACAATTAGTGAAGGGTAACAAAGTGACATTTCACACGCCTTGACATTTTCATTTGGGTTGATATAGTCTAGTCAGCTGACCCTCCGTGACCTTCGGGGCGACCCTATTCACTTTCGTTGGTCGTCCTACTTATAACAACATAAGTAGATAGTTTTCTAGAATTATGTTGAATTCTACAGCGTAGTATCAAGGTCCTGGGTACATAATACAGGGGGCTACAGTACAGACAGCTTTTAATGATTCATGTAGGCGGACGATCGATGGAAACACTTTTCTGTTGCCTCGGAAATTGTGTAAACGTTTTGTAACTAATTCATGGCTCCTCATGTAAATGGAGTAAATTTGTTCTAAAATATTCTGGTTTTAATGAATACAGGGAATCTAGTTTTGGATGTACAAATTGTATGATATTTTAGTCTATAAGTACCAAGTTACAAATGTAAAATGATACACATAATTACTTATTTTACGTTGGTGGACTTATCCAAAAGTTGTAATCGTGGAATATACGTATGTATGTATATACAATCGGAAACAAAAAATCCGGGTCATATATGTATAAAATTTCAATAAATTGTATAATTCTGAAAGTAATAGGATACTTGGACTACGACTAGAACTAGGTCGCGAGCTCGAGTCCGGCTACTGGGCGAGTAACAATGGGACTCTTTTTCAGAGCCTACGTACGCAACGCAACTCTTGTACGGTGAAGTACGGTGTGCGAACTTTATAACGGCGATGGGCTCGCCCCCAGTCACGTTGGGTTAAATACGCTTTATGAACCGTGAGCATTTTCTGTAGCAAGTGCCTCTGTTTTACTTTGGGATTAAAAGGCGTGTATTTCTAATTATTTTTTAGTAATATTGAATACAAAACTTTATTTATGACTTTCTTTTTCTTTAAGAATACAGTTTCTTTCACTGAACTAGCTCTCGTCGATTGCGAGATATTTAGAAATGCGTAGTAACTAAATATTTGTGTTAAGTTTGAATTTAATACTAATTATAATTTTATGAAAGAACTATATTTTCTCACAACAAACACACGCGTTAAAAACAATGTTCTATGATTCTTATGAGCAAAGAAGGGTATAGTTTAGTTAGTAATTACTTACCTAAACATTTACATATAAGGCGATACGGTTTTTTCTTGAAAAGAAAATATTCTACACAAAAATTAATGTATTTTCCCTTCTTGAAATCCAATTAGGTTTATGTGCAATCTTCCGAATTAACTCGAGACCCAATTCCATGACAGCCAAGTAACATTAACCCTTTGACGGCAACTTGCAAATGATTTTAACGGAAGCATTAAGTCCACGTCATTGCAAATCCTTTGTACAAAAAATTGTGTTCCAGTTATCATAAGGAATGTTTGATATATTTTTTCTTTAATTGCATAAAATATTAGCAAAATCCACGACCGTGTCGTAGTAAGTAGGTATTGTAAAGACACGAACCTACTAACCACGTTAAAAACGTTTTTTTTTTTCTAAAGGAGAAATGAAAAGAGTCATGCGATTTTGATAATCACCGACATATGCAAATTAACATTTACATTTATGTTAATTATAGAAATTGAAAATGCAAAATAACAGTAATTTTCTATAAAAAAAGTCTCATAACTCAGGTAGTACCTTAAATTGCATAAGTTCCTACTTGTACTACGAAGTACCTATATAATTAAATATTTTAACTTTTGTCAGCGACTTTGATCCATAAAAAATTCAATTTTTTTTGTCTGTTTAGTGTATAAAAAAGAAATTAATTTATTAAAAGTAAATTACTTCATTATCGACAAAAATACATATAAATTATGGCTATACTGTATTTATTAAGCTGAGCTTGCTCAATTTTACTATAATAAGCATTATATGGAAAAAGTGCTTTCTACGTTAAACAGATTGTATTTAGGTCACTCAATCAGATCCAAAAGTGTGAAACTATTAGAAAATTTAATTATTTAAATCGATGCTTTTAAGTAGGTCATGCCCCTATTTGGCGGAAAGTCAAATGGGATAATTAAGTGTGAACTTCCATGAGTGTGTGCACGACCACACTTAACCTAGCGCCATTCTGAAATGAATATGACAGTTATTGTATGGGATACCGGAAGCCTGCAGGCGTAGAGCCGAAAGTATTTGACATGAACTACTTCTCACTGGCACGAATTATTGAAAAGTAGAGGTCGCCCCAGAAGGACATATATTAACCAGATTGGTGATGTCCTGGCCGAAGGTGGCGTGAAAAGTACTCGAAACCGAAGGTCATGTATGAAAAGATGTATGAATGTAGATGAAGCGAAAGGGGTATGTCAGGACCGTGACAAATGGAGATCTGTAGTCTCTGCCTACCCCTCTGGGAGACAGGCGTGAAGTGTATGTATGTAATATATTGAAAAATAGTGTTGTCATGTCTACTTTATAATACTAGGCGTTGCTAATAAAACACGTTTGTGGTCATGTGAAATATTTTTACACTAAACAGCTAGCTATCTAATTCAGCATCGTGAGGTATCCAAGTCAAGTAGACGCGCAGCGCACGTCTCCAGAGAATGGCCCATACGCCGAGTGGCAGCTAGGGCTTCAGTGGTGATGGGCTTGTCCCCGATACACATATATTGAGGTATCACTCACTGCTTAGTAATTTTTTTAGGGTTTAGGTGACCTACTTATGTATATCCATTTTACAAACTCATTTCTAAACACAAGTTGGATGAATATCTTACATATAACATACCTTTAACACTTGGCCTTGCCTTGCTTACTGTTTTATTGCATGTTTATTTTTTCCACCTATTATTTTTAAAGTGAAGGGTTGCATGTCGGCTGCAACGACGTGTGGGTTGTTCAAAGTAATTCATGAACTGGGTGCATTTTGTTCCAATTTGCACGATTTATGGTCAGTTCAGGTATTC